>JARHVA010001111.1:792500-917500 GCA_037957365.1 Torreya grandis | reverse complement strand
ATTAAAAGTGGACTCAAAATCCTAAGCATTTAAATTGAATTTGGTTTCTAACTCAAGCCAGTTGATCCAAGATCTAGAGTAATTTTCAAAAATATCACCCCATAACTAGATTAGCTCTATGAAAAATCCTAATAGATTTGAGTTTTGGATTTTTGTGAAGGTTTCTCTTTGATGGTAATCACTAGGGACCACCAATTGGAATGACCATTAATAGAGAGACCAAACCAAAAATTGTACCCTTTCTACCTTATCCATGGTTTAATTATATTCTAAGCCTTCCATATGATTTTGACCAAAAATGTACCTGTAACTTTGACCTAGACTAGGGTAGTGAGTAAAGTTTGGAACCCAAAATTCTACCAAACATTTCTGCCAAAGGAGGATATATAGTGTTGGAGGAGGATATTCCAAGCCTCATACCCATTAATTTATCTAAAAATTTATTTAACATAGAGGGTTATGCCTTGCTTTAAAATATCAATATGACCTAATCCTCTAGTTTCTCTAGAATGACAAAAAATATCTCAAACAACTCTATATAAGCCTTTATTGCCTTTAGAATTAGCCCAAATAAAGCCTTTGAGTAGATTTTTGAGCTTATTATGGGATATTTTGGAATGATAACAATGAATAATAAGCATGAATAGATGTAAAAATTTTAGAGAAAATCTAAAATTTTCCAGCTAGAGACAGGGGTTTGGTAATTTAATAAGATAATCTCTTTTTCACTTTGAGAATAACATAGTTTCATATATAAACATGATAAGCCTAAAAATAAAAAGGAATTCCCATGAATTTAAACATATCTATATGTAAAATTCACATCCATTGATAAACCTCAAGCTATCTAGGTAGAGGACCATAACATTATCTATAACTTTGAGTCTTGGCCTACTGAATGTTGGAACTAGATGCTAAACAAAATGTATGTAATCCTTCCATAGTATTTTGAATAAATTCTTATTATTTTTTAAAAGTGAAAAAATATTCGTAAAAAAAAAATTGATATAAATGTTTCCAAAGATCAAACTAAACATTGAATACAATAAAACTTAAGTAAACAAGTTACCTTAAAGTGAGCACACAAGCCACAAATTTGAGACAAATGTGACAAGTGGGGAAACCATCTTATGGATAAAAACCCCATACTAATATTAAAATATTTCAATAATAATATCCAATTACAATAGCATGAAGAAGCTAATATAAGAATGACCTTAGGCCAAGAGGGCAATAAGAATGCAAGAGAAAGACTAGATCAACTAGAATGTGTTGGGAATGCATTAAGTATTGAATAAAGGGAGAGGGGGGCTCTTTATAAAGAGCTAAGAGAGAAAAATAATTACGAAAAAAACTTTTATCATGTGTGTCATGTGTCTCTAATCCTCTTATAAGTGATGAGGATGTGTGTGTTATGTGGGAGAAGAGAAATTATATGCAAGTAATTCCAAATCCAAAAAGTGGAATAGTGAGATGAGTGACACCTCAAAAGACTAGGATAAAGTGCATTTAAAAATATAATAAATTCACACATATATAAGACTTAGAATAATCCTAAAAATCCATATGAAGGATCTAAATTAAGGTTAATTCTCCAACAATCCCTCTTAAACTTAAATTTTGGGTTACAAAAGTGGATAACAAACAAAAAAGGGAGTCTAAATTACATAATAATCCCCTTAATATAAAATTTATTCAAGAAGAATTGTAAAATATTTAGAAAGAGAGAAGGAAAATTACTTCCAAAATTTACAAGGATGAAAGTGTGATTATCAAGAATCTCCAAAAATCCTCTTCAGACAATGTGGTTAATCTACAATGGAACAAATAAGAACAAAAGGAGAAGTGATCTATGAAACCCACAAAAATAAGGAAGTTAAAACTAATCTTTCAAGTTAATTAACCAATATGTCAAAAATATGATCTATATATAATGTAATAAAATTAGATGTAACAAAAAGGAAAATTGATTAAATACTTATTCCATCATAAATTGCATGGAATAAGTTAGTCTAAAGAAAGCTTTAGATAAAGCTTATATCATTTTCAACAAAAAAAACACATAATGAATAAAATACTGAGAATATCAAAATAGAGACAAAAAAATATGTCACTTGTAAAAGATATTGCGTGTGAAGCATTATCACATGAAGACATACCAAATTCTGTAGAAGATTATTTTTCATTAGGAATTCAAATAGTTTTATCTTTAGAGGTAGGAGATTTAGTCATTTTCAAACAATGTAAAGTGTCACTCATGGATTTATCATAAGATTTGCATGGATATAATTTTTAGCATTTAGATATGTGATCCCATGTTTTCCACAATGTAGACAAGGTTTATTATTTTTAACATTTTATAACCATAACATGAGCATTCTGAAAATTATAGTCAAAATAAATTATATTATAAGTCCTTTGTGAGGAGGACAATATGATTTTGAATTTGTAATAAAAGAAGGTGAATCAATAAAATTAAGACCTTTATAATTTGTATTAAAATCAAGTAAAATAGGTTCAAGAATACCATCTTCACACTTACCAAGCACACCACCTGAATAGCCCATATTATGCATTATTTTAAGTTAGGGTTGGTAGAAGTATTCACACGAGTTTGAATTTGTTTAGAAGCACAATGAGATTCATCAATATTAAAGCTATTAACATTAATAAAAGACACAAATTTAACAGTTAAGGCATCAATAAAACATTTCATAGTTGTCATTGTGTCACTAAAAAAAGGTTGAAAAGCATTAAAATTATCAGTTTGATAAGTGATTTGATGTTTGAGAGCACAAATAACATCATTTTTAAGAGAAATTTAATATGATGCATGTTTAAATGTTAAAAAAATGACAAGTTTGAAAGACATTACACAAGTTTTAAGAATTTTTAAAATATAATAATGCTTATTGTGTCATGTAATTTATTTTTTTAAAATACAATAATGCTAAAAAAATAACTTACATGACACAAAACATATATCAATTAACTTGTAAATGTAAATCCATACCAAAACATTAAATTTGTCTTTTAAAAAACAATATTAAATTATTTTTATTATTAACAAACTAACTCATTAAAATAAAAGTGGGAATAGAATTATTTATTTTTAGGTACTTTGATTTGATTTTAAAAAAAAATATTTTTTATTGAAAAAATAATAATATAAATCTCTTAATAGTTTTGAATTTTATCAAATGAAGTCACATTCCCTGTAAAAGATAAAAAGACTCTTTTACATGAATTGGATTTGTAAAAAAAATATCTTTTTACTTTAAAAATATTCTTTCCTTTTTAGATTTTATATGCCACATGCCAATTGTGAATTTTGAAAGCTTAAAAAAAATTACCACTAAATTTTTGTGTTCACTTGTAAAAAAAAAGCTAATGTATGCTAAGCATGTTTAGATCACATATACATTTAAATAAAAATTAAATGAAAAGATGTTACCATATGAAAATGAAGCACTGTTTAAACCTATGATAGTTATTTGAGAAAACAAAAATATAGAGTATATGAAAATGGAAAAGTGTATATAACTGACAGGAAAAGAGATATTGGTGCTTACTCTATAACTAAAATGCCACATTTAATGATTAAAATACACATTTCAAAAGGAAAATATATGTAGCGAGCTTGGGAAAGGGGTAGAGAAGCCTTAAAAGCCTCATACCAAAATGTCTTATGAAAACCTCCCAAGTTTAAAAAAATCCATTAGAGGACACTGGCAAGAAAGAAAATAAAATAAGAAAAGTGCTTGAAAAGAAAATGTAATGCATAAGATGTAAGGAAAATATAGGTCTTGAAAGATACAAACAACCATGTGTAATGTTGAAGGTAGACCCAGAAAGGCATTTGGCCAAGAAAAAAACAACTAGGCTACAATAGGCTAAAACTTAGTGGTCCCATAAAAGTAGGTATATGCTAAAAACATGAATAATTACAGAGTAATAGCACCAAGGTGGAAGTTCTAGAATAGAAAAGGAAACTCACAAGAATGAAATGAGATATGCTAAGCAAGACACTAAAATTTTATCATAGAGTGCAATAAATGGAAAATTTTGAGCACTACATAAGATGCATAAACTAAAAGTATAGAGAATATGATGAAGCATAAAAAAAATTGGTCACAAAGCCTCAATAGCATAGAATAAGGTGAAATCATGTGAAGAGGATGGAAAAAATATCAAGAAAAATTTGCTAATAAAAAACTAGATTAATAATAACTAGATAGCATAAAAACAATGCAACTCTAAAGCATGTAAAACCACTCTTTTAATACTACATAGACTAGGTAAAAAAAACTTGAATGTTAGAAAACTTTCTTTTAAAAACCTAAAAAAAAAGGTTAAAAGGCATAATTTTAATCTGATGTAATAAAAGGAGAGACAAGAAGCAAAATGCCCAAGCACCTTGTAAAAAAATGTCAAAATAATAATAATAACTAAGAATCAAGCAAAAAAAATTTCTTCTTTTTCATATGTGAATCTACAAAAAACTCAAAATACAACGCTAGAGAGCCATGGCTCTTATAACATGAAAGAAATGTTTCTATAAATTAAATTTAACATTGAATAAATAATAAAACTTAAGGAAAAAAGTTACCTTGAAGTGAGGACACAAACCAAAAAGTTGAAACAAATATAACAAGTGGGGAAACCATCGTATGGATAAAAACCTCACACTAATATTAAAATCTTGCAACAAGAATTTGAAATTACGATAGATTGAAGAATATAGGAGAAGAATGGCCTTAGGACAAGAGAGAAATAAGAATGTAATAACATGAGTAGATCAATTAGAGTGTGATAAAAGTGCATCAAGTATTGAAGAAAGGGAAGTAGAGCTCTTTATAAAGAGCTAAAATAAAAAATGTGTTATAAGAGAAATATTTAGAATTTGTGCCATGCGTACCGAATATTTTTATAAGTGAGAAAGATGTGTGTGTCATGTGATAGGAGATGATTTATATGCAAGTAAATCCATATCCAATAAGTGGATTAATGAAGTGAGTGACACTTCAAAAGGCTAAGATAAAGTGCATTTATAAATATAATAAATGCACACACACATATAAGACTTAGTATAAGCTTCAAAAACATATAAGGACCCATATTAAGGTTAATTATCTGATATTAATTCTCATATAGGAGTTGGAAGTGGGGTGTCATAGGGAGGCTAATAAATTTGACAAGACCTTTAGGAGCATAATCTCCTAATAAATAACCAAAACCCTTAGCAATTAGAATATACAAGGAGGGGGAAGAAAGTAACTCTATCTAATAGAGAAAAAGAGACCAAAACTCTCATAATGGTGGCCATTAATGGTGAGACAAGCTAATAAATCTTGGAAAATGGTTTGAATAAAGTGAAAGAACCTAAGACCAAAACTCAGAGTTTGTAGCATGGTTAAGATAAAACTCCATTCAATTCTATCATATAATTTTTTAAATTCTATATATATATATATTATATATATATATATATATATATATATATATATATATATATATGTTTAGAGATAGGAATCCATTCAATTCTTTCTCACACAATAATAATATTGTCCCAAATGTATCTTCCTTATATGAAACTAGTTTACTCAAGTCTGACAATAAGAGGGAGGAGATATATGATTCTGAGGGCTTGAGCTTTGGCACTTATCTTATATGAGACATTCATAAGATTTATAGGTATTCAATTAGTAATAATTTTTGGGTCCTTAGCTTTGAGAATGAACTTGCTATTACCTCTATTAATGATCTTTCCTATTGAATCTTTGATCAGATCTTCTAAATAGACTTTGTGAAGATTTGGTCCCACATAGTCCTAAAAGGCTTGATATAACTCATAGGTAAGCCATCAATACATGTGGTTTTATCTTGGGCCATACTAATGGTAGTTTGATGCAAGTTTTTAATATAAATAAGCTTATCACATGCCACTTTTTGGCTATGTGAGAGCTTATAGGGTATAACATCAATGCATTTATTCATTGCCATTTGATGAGAATTAGTAAAGGGTTGAAATTGGAATATTATTTATAGTGTTTAACAAAAATCTTGAAGGAGGTCTAGGAGATGAGTAATATATTCACTAGTTTCCTTAATAGCATTTATTTACATATTTAAATTATGAGATCTTAATATAATGAAAAAATATATAGAGACTTTGTCCTTAATTTTAAGCCAATAGATTCAAGCTCTAATCTAAGCACCTTTGGCTTGATGAAGCTTTGCTAGTTAGATCTGATGTCTTAATTCTATCATTTTATTTTAAAACTACCCATCAAAGGGATATTATTCTAGCTCTTGGTAAAGGTAGTTGAATTCTCTCATAGAGGCTAAGTTAATTATCTTCCTAATAAAATCTAATTATTTCCCAAAGAAATAGAAGAAAGTGGTAATACGAGTGTTGGTTGCCTCCCAACAATCAATCCACCTACTATCTATAGAGGGATGGGAAACTAGGTTTCAAACTTTAATTATATGATCAAGGTTATGAGCGTATTTGTTGAGATAAAATATGTTATTATAGTTTTTAATCTGAGGAGCAGAGCATTATACAAAAGAAATGATTAGTTATTGGTTAGAGACAAGGACATTTAGAATTACACTGGCATGTCCATCATATTTATATGGAAAGGATAAAATGCTTTGATCTAAATCAAGATCCCTATCAATTATTTTAATAATTCATTCATTACCTTGGTGAAATTTAAACCATGGGAACTAAGGTGTGGAAGAGGATGACCTACAATGATGGTTTGGGTAATACAATCTTAGCTTATTGTGCATGTAGAAATAACATTCCCTCACCTGCACACCATATCATGGTTATGATTTCTTATTTATCTTCAAGTGATTTATTCATGTTGAAATATCCATAGAAGATCCTATGGGCCATAGGAAGGTGGTATTCTAGTCACTACAAAAGATTTTTCTACTCAATGACAACAATGGAGGCATAAAGGTTGACAAGTCTAAGGATTTTCCCATCAAAATTACAAACCATATAGAGTTCACAATTATATGGATTCACACCCCCACTATATCACAAGTAATGCATAAATATGTATAATCATTATAATGACATAATCACATCCTACATCATGTGCAAACATATGAAAAATAACAATTGATCAAATGATTTTAGCTACCATATGGTGATTAAAACCATTGATCTTGACCTATCACAAACATAGGATATGCATATATAAAAATAATTGACAACTATACCAAAATGAGTACTTATGAATCAGGTTAGTTAAATCATAGATGTTTTAAGAGAAAACATTCATTGGAAACTATCAAGATTTATAGTTTCACCCTCTTGTCCATCCAACACTGTAAAACATTTACTTAAATTTTTTATTATTATATCTTGGTTATAAATTTCTCAAGCATAACTAGGTGTCATTTAGTGTGTATAAAATCCTCCTCATCACAACCAAGAGAAAGACTCTATGATCATCGATTCACTTAATAGCAAGGAGGACGATCTCTTGTTTTGGAAATTACGATGAAAATCTCATGAAATAATGTGTCATGAATTTGAAAGAGAGAGAAGCAAGGAGTTAATTAGTATTGAGGATTTATATTTACATTAACGGCCTAAGGCTCACTTGTATTATCCAGAGTAGGATTTGGCAAGGGAACTAGGGGTGGAATCGACAGTAATAGAGTGACTCCACTAGTGGACTTAGAAGGCTTAGGGTTGATGGTATGATATTTTGGGTTAAGGTTGTTTGGATTATATATTAAACCCACCACCTACTATCCATTTTTAACTCTCACTATCAATCTGATGGTTTTAGGCATAGCATTGGGTAGAGGATTTAAAACGGCCATAAGAGGATAGTTGATGTAGGAGCATCAAGAAAGCAATAGTGTAAACATGTAAATAAGTTAATTTGTGTGTTTTAAGGATCCTATAGGGTATGTTTTCAATAATTAACCTTGAAATGTCTCAAATAGTGAAATAGTGGGGTATTTTAAATTTCCCTTTAGAAGTAGGAAGTTTGAATTTCAAATTAAGATTTCCCTCTAAAAAGTATGTAAGGCTTATTTGAAAGACTATGTGAGGGAAGTAGTCATATATAAATGTTATGAAACTTTTTATGGGGTCATAAGAGCTTGTAAATGTGATTTTTAGTCCATTTTAATCTATAAAATACACCTAATAAATTATACACAAGGATAAGCTACGTTGGAGAGTAAGACAAGGTAAACTTGACCAAGTATAAGTTATTGAGATAAGTGTGGAGGTTGTTTACACCTCTTACAAAACTTGGACAAGATGATATATCATGATATGGTTTGAAATCCTTTACTAAGGAGGCTAAATCACTATAAAAGGATGCCTAAGATAATCATTTATACAAGTTGATAGATGCGTAGATGATGGAAGCTCAATAAAATATAGGACTCTTGTATAAACAAACCTTTTATAGGCTCTTTATACATAGTATGATGTTTAATTTGTATTTATATAAGTGGATTTTAGTAATAAAATAATAATCAAGTCCATTGGTGTGTATATTCTCAGTACATGAGTTTCTTATGGTATGTATTGGTCTTTTTAATGCATGATTCTTGAGACAATTATATGTTCTTGAGCTAGAATAACTTCATTTTATAATATAAATGGTTTTTGTGAATAAATAAGGAATAAATATAGTTTTATTAGTTATTTATATGTGTTATAGATCTTAATCAGGTTTAAAATCCCTTTGAAGATATAAGAAACTCAAAATAAGCAAATTTGGTTTCTTTAGGGCTTGAAATCAGTGTTCTAGGAATTGATGTTTAAGAATGTTTTAAATGGGATTAATGGGTATCCAAATATATAAGTATTTGATCTATAACAAACCCAATTAAATTTTATCCTCAATTTTGTGTTCAAACAAGGCTATAATGCCTTAAGGCAGTTTTTGCAATTTTGTGAGTTTTGATTCAAACCTAAGTTTATAGCTAAAGATTTGAGTTTTGTATGAATTAATTAAGTGATTTAAATTTAATGAATCATAAATTAACATTTGGAAGGATAGAAAGACAAGATTTTGTGTTTTGAGCCTTTAAGGCATGATTTGCATTGTATCAAGGAAAGTCATCAAATTGAACTTTGAGTTGATCTCTTATTTTGGGTTCATGATGGAATGTTTTTACATTGAATGATTGTTTTAAAGGTTTTCAAATGATATTTATGTTATATGAATGGAAAATTGATCCTATTTTTTGTATAGTCAATTCAATCCTTCAAGAAATCTTGTGCACAAAAGCTTTTGTGTGTAAATTGGATAAAGTTGGATTAGAAAGAATGGGAAACTTCTTCATGTGTATGTGATATAATTTTATTGAGTTTTTAGTACTATTTAAAATGTGAAAATTTATCAAAGGATGCTAGAATTGTATATGAAGGCTTCTTTGAACACTTTTCATGTTTCATTGATTGATGTGAGTAAAGAGCCAATTGTAATCCTAGGTTAAGCAGGTGTTAAAATAGTATACCTTACACCAACATTCCTCAGTCATATGGTCTAAATCCTAAAATATAAACCATGGTTTATAGATATTAATATATAGGACCCTTTGTGTAACTTGTTTCTCATCAATATGTATATTAATACTTTCATGTAGGTCTTGTGTAAGGTCAACCTAAACACAAATACATCATTGAGGGTGGGAAACAAAGAAACAATCAGTTTCAAAACAAATGAAACAACATGATGGTTTAACCAATTATTCTAATTTTTTTTGAAAAAGGCATCTATGGTAACCCAAAAACATCAACCCATACATGGACCTTAAGTTTGGCTTTGTCTAAGATGACAAATTCACAAGTCTAGGGGGGGAAGATAAGAAAAGAGATTATCACATAACATGGGCCATTATTATGACTAACAACATGTTATTTAGGCTTTTCAAACCTAAAAAGGTAAAAAAATTTGGTTAGATTTTTGATCCCTATAAAATTAATTCCATGGGGGTGATAATTGGTTTCCACCCAGCTAAGAATCAATGATTTAGCATGGATATGTCGCAAAAAATAGCCAATAAGGGTATGATTTTCAAGCTGGTTACAAACATTATCAAAACTAGGTAAAATAAGTAAAACATCAAGAGGATATGCCTGAGAATAGGGTACATTACCTTTTTAAAAACTTTGGGATCAAACTTACAAGTCCTCTTTAGTGCCATGGGTTTTTACTCCATGTTGAGTTGAATTAAATGATGTGGGCTCTTGAGAGTGACCCATTCAACAAAAAACACTAATTAAAGGGTAGAAACCAAGGTTAAAATAAATAATTTGAAGTAAAGTTGGTAAGAGAGTCCTCTAGAGCTAAATAAAATGATGGTGGTGTGATAAAAACCCTACAAAAAGACCAACATGATAAGTGCTTTAATTTCATATGATTATTTTTTATCTTCATATGAGTATAATATATTATCTAAGTGTCTACATAATATAATTGTTATGTCTATATATAACAAAACCATTATAGAAAATACCCTAATTAAATATTAATTTATAACATATGATATTTTTTTGTTCAATTTTTGAATTAAATAATTTTAGTTTCTTAGAGAAATAAAAAAAATCAATGCTCTAATTTTGTTTTGTTCAAGTTAATACATTTTTTATTACTCATTTTTTACAAGTGTTAGGTAAATAGAGAAAAAAAAATGATGTAAGTCATAGACATTGATAATTATTAAGGTAACAATGTTTAACCTAAGCAATTATGATGTGTAAAAGTGAAAAGACTTGTTTTGAGTCCCATCTTTTATTTTTATGCAAAAGGATTTCCTATGACACATTATTTCAAATGTTGAATGTATTATTGTACCTTTCTTATATCTCTTTTGAATTGTGAATTAAGGCATAAAATATCCCATGTTTTATGTGAATAATGTTAATCAATATGCATTGAAATCATACCAATATATTTTAGTGAAATGCACAAAATTATTATTAATAACCTCACATATAATCATGTAAATATAGAGAAATATAATGGAGATCAAAAAACAAAATTGGTAGGTCAAGATGCCTAGATATGGAATATACTCATAATATAATGATAACCTCTAAGGCAAGTACACATTGTACAATACCATTTAGGAAGGAATAACTCCATAATTACACTTAGAATATAAAACTCCATAACTTACTTGATATCCCTTACAATGATATACATCACCATATATAGACCTATATTACTAATAATGGATGGTATACTCCTAATCCCAATATAGGTTGACTCATTTCCCAATATAATTAATTCAACAAATTACCCATATAATTAATTCTATAAGTTATCCATATTACTAACTAAGGGGGATGTGTGCCACATTTTGACATCTCCATCAACCCTTCTACATTAAAATATCATATCTCTAGGTATATATCATTCCATTTCCCTTAGTATGTTTCACCTTTGAAACATGAAAAGAAGTCAAATAATGAATGTGCTTCAAACCATTACACACTTGTCACCATTCTTAACCATCCAACACCCCATAGGTGTTCCTAGTGGGTGATAAATCTATGGTCCAGGTAACTAATGTTGTTTCACTGTCTAATTTTATCCATAAAAATAGTTTTTCCTCCTTGACTTTAATGCATAGTTAGAATGATTACTCATATGATTCCATATTCCATATTCCACATGTGTATCCATAGTAATTGTTCCTCACATTCCCTATATATCTATAGAGAGTGTTGTTGTGACACTCTCATACATACCTCCATAATTTTTTTCTTTCATGATGATGTGGGCGTCTATATACCTGAACCTTAGTATTCATTTTTTATGCTTTGACCTTTTCAAACTTTTCCTCTTCTAGTGTCTATGTCTCTTAAGTAAATGGATTTTTATTTTTTACTTTTACATTTTCCTCATATTTTTTTTATATTTTAATCTTCCTTATGATTTTTTTCACCATCTTTAGATTCATCTTCATACTCAACCTTGACCTTTCTTTGTTCTTCACTAAGAGTGATAACTTGCAAAGTGACATTATTTTTATTATACCAAAGTTTCATGAACATATTCTGCACATTAATATTGATTTTTCATAAAGTTTTAAACCAATTATATTTAATAAAAATCTCCAAACCATCCATATCCAAAGCATAAAAATCTACTGTAATACATATGTGTCCCTAGTAAGCCTTAAATATTTTAAAAATTGAACATATTTACCCTTTATTTGAGTTTCCTTGATTTTTTTTTACTTGAACATGTAAATGTTGAGCCACATCCTAATTGATGAATTAATATTTGATGTTAGGTTGTATAGACACAATGACCTTTTCCCTTTGAATTCATCCATGAAACAAAAATATTGAATCTTCTTTTCTTGAAATTACATGGACTTATGTTACAACCCCTCAAGTTGCACTTAGAATAATGAAATAAAGTTTTTTTCATTAATTACTTAACATTAATTCACTCAAGCATAGTTATAATAAATAACTTTATCCAATCATATAACCAACAACCTAGAACAATACAGTTCCAAAATTTCAATAATGAATGCAATATAATATATCATAATTTCAAGAAAAGTAAATACATTAAGACTCAACCATGACTAGTCCACTAATACAGTAATTGTTTCTCAAGTATACAAATAAAATACAATTAAATTTACATTAGGAATTCATATTTAATTTAATAAATAGATACTAATCCCTCTAGAGATTGAGTCTAACCATCTTGTGTATCTAGGAATTTCAAGTGAAGTCTCTAGGTGAATAGTACTACTGTGGGGAGGGAGAGCATCATCTAAGCACTTTTTCACACTAACCACAGACCAATGATACCCCACACAATCTCTTATCAAAGAATGGCCCTCTCTTTATGGATAAGTAGATAGAATAGTAAGAGAATCCAAAGAATAAATAAGTACCCAAGTGTGCATGATTTTTAAAACTAAACATGTAGTTTATCATAGAAAACTCATTTCTATTGTAAGATATCATACTAACATATAAATAATACATACCAAAAGATAATGTATCACTATATATTATATAATAATAATATTAATACTAATTACATCCTCTTAGCAATCATATCACATCACATGTTAAACATAGAAGTAAGCAAAATATGCATTTAATCCATCAATGCATGAATGAATCATACATTATTATTTAACTCATACAAGAAATAATTCCTATAGTTTATACCACCTAGGTAAAATTCATATTAAACTATAGATTCCTAACTACTATAATAATATCCAAGCAACTACACTCCATGATATCCCATATTATCATAGTTTGATGTTTTAAGGCATAACTACTAGTTTTCTCATAATCAATCATACATAGTAGTCAAGAATACATAGAAATCATAAAAATTTATTGAAGCATATATATATATATATATGTGTATATATATATATATATATATATATATATATATATATATATCAAGTCATACCAATACATTAGAGACCAACCTAACATTTGTTTACACTCTCAAGGTTGTATGCACACATACATGATGTCCTACTAACTAATACAAAATATGTTGTTCAAATCATAACCAACACATTCATTTAATTAGTCAACGTAGGTGACAGTCTAGACATACAACTACAATATGTAACATATGGGCATATATATTTAAAATGAATTATTCTATGATATCTCATACTATAATATCTCATTATGCATGATGACCTGACTTAAATATGAAAAATCAATCAATCAAACTAGTAATTATTAAACAAGATAGTACAGGATTATACCACCCGAGTATACCCTATGCTTAAATTACATACTATCATTAAAAAACCATAACTTAAAGATGCACATCATGATGCATTAAGTAAATGCAATAAAATGTCTAAACACTTGAATAAACTAATATTCACATAATATCAATTGTACTTAAGTTTTAATCACTAATAATTATCATAATATCAGATAACTCTAAATCACGTTATACCTCATATGGACATAACTTAAGGGGAAACATTCATATGGTTGAAGTTTATTATTTCTTTATATCTTAATATTAATTTATTATTTTAGATATAGTCATATTATCTAATTCCCTATTCAAGTCATATAATTATATGAATACCCATATCCACGTATACATAATTTTATATATTAACACCCCTATACAATTTAATTGTTTTCAAGAGTACTTACCACCAATATAAAAATGGATTACAAAGTTCAAAATTCATTTGGATTTCAACCAATGACTTTCATCAACTATTATTGTCATATTATACTTTCATGGACATCTTGGCATGACTCAAAATATAGAGCATCCAGGTATATTAACCTCTTAAATATTTATACATTAATTAATATCTTACCAAAAAACCCAATATAATTGGTTAATATGGATATGACCATGTATAGGTCATCTTAAAAATTCTAGATATATTATAATATGCTCCAAAGTATACTTAATCAATAGTATTTTTCCTATTTATTAATTATACAAGTTTTATAAACCTTTTTCCCCATAATGCCTCTATATGGTGAATTTTAATACTTTAAGATAAAATATTTATTAATATAATATATACTAATGATCATTCAAAATTATCATATGGATCCAATGATAATCACATTCATTTTTAAAAATGCAACTCAAGTTCAAAGCATAGATCGAGATAGCTATGCAAATTACTCAAACCTTAATATGGAAATATGAGGCAAAATAAAGTTCTACCAAACATTCGATCTTGTATTAAAGAGGATACTTTTTTGTAAACAAATCACTAGAATTTCTCAATAAAAGTTAGAATTTAATTTCTTTATAATAAAATGCAGTCTACCATTTAGGGTGTTATTCATGAATATAATGCTACTCTTAACTATAAGATGATGGGGTTTTACTAGAAAAGGTATTAATTATGGCACTACTCAAATAAGATGTATTCCTATGCAAATGTGATGTAGCCAATAATAAGTGTAGTGATATAGATTTATTTAATCATTAAGATGCTGACCAATCTTTCACAAGTGTGACACTTGATAATTGTATACAATGTCACCCTTCTTTTATAGTGATTTATCTCTTTGTCTAGGTTAAATAAATATTGCAAAAACTTATTTCAAATAATAAATATATAATCATAAGTTGATGCCATTATGTCATGAAGCTATGCCTCTCTAATATTAAACTCGGCCATTATTATATTTATTTTTACAAAAATCAACTTTTGATTATTATATTACTCATCATTGAAATAATATTACTCAGCATTTAATTATATTACTCATTGTTGAAATAATATTACTCAATGTCTAATGTATCTTAGCATTTTCAAAAATAAAGACTTGGCTTTTCATAAAATGACATAGTGTTTCACAATAATGTCTCAACATTTAAATTTGGAGACTCGACATTCGATGGATGGCTAAAACAAGATCATTCATCAAGCATCTAGCCAAGAATACTTTGAAAAGAGGCCTAGCTAATAATCAGGCCAATGCATTTTATATTAAGGACTCAACATGTTTGTATCTATGTGTTATGCAGTCAAACAATTAAAAAGTATGCCTATGCAAAGGAGATGCATCCAATATAGTTTGGATGCTGCTAAACTATTTAGGCATTGGTAGGTAATACAAATTTTGATTCTATCAATTCAATTTGGAATCAGACTAGAAAAATATACAGTCAACATAAATATAATATGCAGCCACTAATATGATTTTTTTCTATATATTTCAAATAAGAGATAGGGCAAATGAATTAAGATGCACGTTTAGAAAAAAACATGCAAACCTTGTAATATCAATGCAATGTTTCTTGTATATGTCATAACTCAAATTATTCATATTCAACAATCTATATAAAACTCAATGATCTATCTTTTTTTTTAAAACTCAACATTTCATGTATGACTCAACAAAAAATGTATATAGTTCTTCCAAATAAAAAATCTTTAGTTTGCTAAAGAGTTTATTCATAATCCTAGACTCATTTTTTAATATATTTATTTAATCTCCTGTATTTCACATATAGATATAAATTACAAAACTTACCTCTTAAAAAAATTGCCTATTTGAAAAGATACACCTTTCTTCCTCTTTTTTTTTCTCTTTAATTTTCCTTATTCTTCGTGTCCTATCCCATTTATCAATTTCACTGGGCTTAATTTATAAAATTAATCCTCTCTCCATATGTTTTACCCACCTCTTTGCATGCCAAAACTTCTATTTTACCTTGCATGCTTGGCATTTTTTCTCTTTAATTAACTGCAGTTATATTTTTTAATAAATCCATAGTCTATCCTTACATCATAATTCTTAATATATATTAAATAATTTAATTTATTCAATAAATATCTTTACTCCACTTTTCTTTAGTCATATAAAACATAAGACTAGGTTGACTTAATTAAATAAAGATATCTAATTTAACTTTCAATGCAATCTCATGCATGTTTTTTTCCAAGGTTAAGTTTAATGACTTAACTCAAGATTAAAACTTTAGGATAATTATATTTCTCTAAAAGAAATTAAAACAAAGATAATTATTTATTTAACTAATACATTAAGTCAATAATGTTTTTTAATTGCAAGATAACCATATCTATAATAACTAGTATGTATATAGAAATTAAATATCTATTTTTTCTAATTTATTCTAAAAATCAAGATAATTAAATTAAAAGAATATAATATATATATATATATATATATATATATATATATATATATATATATATATATATATAAATCTTAAGTGTATAATTAATAAAATATTGTATGTGATTATATATATATATATATATATATATATATATATATATATATATATATATATATATATATATATATATATATATATATATATATATATAATCACATACAATATTTTATTAATTATACACTTAAGATTTTATGTATATAACATTTAAAATCAAATGTGCCTATGTGTAGAGTCAAGTAATTTCCTTTGTCATCCCCCAATCATCCCATCTAGTCCATCATCTCTGATGATGTTCTCCCTCATCAAGATATGAGGGTAAGATCTATGTTGTATCCACCTCACAATAAGTATATATATATATATATATAATCACATACAATATTTTATTAATTATACACTTAAGATTTTATGTATATAACATTTAAAATCAAATGTGCCTATGTGTAGAGTCACTAGTAATTTCCTTTGTCATCCCCCAATCGTCCCATCTAGTCCATCATCTCTGATGATGTTCTCCATCATCAAGATATGAGGGTAAGATCTATGTTGTATCCACCTCACAATAAGTATGTATTTAGTCTAAGTCATCACATATATATCAACTAATGATGTAAAAATAACAAATAAATATCCATAATATATAGAATAATTAAAATATAATTGTCACATTATGTATACTAATCAATAATATCACTATCTTATACTAGTATATGTTATAAATATTAATTCAAAGCAATGATAATAAGCTAATAACCTTATTAATCCATGGATTAAAGGTTATAAATTGTAGGATAAAATTAGGATGTGACATCCTCCTCTCTAAAATTGGTCATTGCCTTGATGACACTTATTCAAAAAAAAGTTATAAATAAAAAACATATTTTATCAAAATAAAAACATAGTATCAAGTATAAAATCATGTGTGAAATTTAATTGAAAAAATCATCATAGTTATCCCAATTATCACTATTCTTAGAGTATTGATCCCACAAGACTCTACCCTGTGACATTTTTTATTATGCAAATAAGTTTTGTGAATATCACTTATGCTGATTGGTTCTATCATGACCACTCAGGGTCTAGAACTGCAAGACAAGTCTATAATAACTCAGTAAAATTTTCAATGACTTACCAAAATCACATGAGATCATCACAAAATCCAAAACAAATGACCAAGGAGAGTTCCAAAAAACTTTTGAATCCCTATGCACATCTTTCTAAGCTAGAGAGTATATTTCTCATTCTAGAGAAAAGTATTTAGGGAACCTAGCAAGAATAATTTGTATATGTTAATACTATCATTACTCTGTGTAGCTTCAAATAAGTATAACATGTCAATATTGTCACTACTCAATCAAAGCTCTTAACAAGTATGATGATGAATAAGAACTAGAAACATTACAATTCCAATGTATACAAAATCATTGAACACCCATCCATAATATACATGCATATGGTCATATGACTAAATTTGACAAGTCCATTTATCAGATCTAAACTCAATAATTACTAAGTCAATGTGAGTCTAAGTAGGATACCATCATATCGCTTAGAAATTACGTTCCTAGTTCACCACTCTTCCCTCAAGTCTCCACGACCTAATGATCTCCATAATGTGGACAAGGTTCAATGAAACACAAATCTATACTAACAGATCATAGAAATCAATACCATATGCTAAATGATTCTAGATATACCAACATACATACAATAAAAATCATACAATTATTTTTGTAATTGCATTAAGTTACCACTAGCCAAACATAACTAGTATCATATTCCACAGCTTAACCTATAGTGTTATATTCATAGTTAAGAAAAAATAATGCTAAAATTATCATAATATACAAATGCCAAGGATCATACCATCCCTATAAATTTATAATCGAGACAATGTCTCTTTACTTACATGAATAACACACAACAAGCTAAAAAATTTATCTAAATTCTTTTAGACTACTAAGATGTTCTGCACATCTTATACCTTGCTTGCTTCTAAAGAAAGGTACATATATAACTCTTCAGAACAACATACTTTAAAAAGAGAATAATATCAATCTAAACAAAGGTATATAATAACATAATAATTATAATCACTAGAATCAATATAAATTCAATGTTAGCCACTCCTTGTGGTCAAGTTCTCAAGTTAGATAAAATTGTGAGTCTAACAAGTCACAAGTGGAGAGTAGAGAACTAACATCTCATTAATAAAAATTATACATACCCTCATATGGTAAAAGGAACACCGCAATCTATTTTGCCAAAATCAGTACTCACTTACCAAACTTGTAAGTGTAGTATCATAGCTTACCTCCACAACCAGAAGGAAAAAAAATACTGACCACAAAAATGCATCAATCCATCTATTCCTACATCTTCTCTCAACAAGAAGTAGAAAACACTATCCCATGAACTTAAGGGAATAAGATCAAAACAATAATTCAAAAACAAGTTTCCACTTAAATAAATACTAAATCAACTTCTTGTAAATATGAATCTTATTGATAACTTAAAAATTATGTAAGAGGAGAGTGAGAGTATAACAATTAACCTCTAAACTAGATAAGAGAGATGGCACTCCTCCCCAAGTCCACATTAATATAAAGGTGCTAGCCCATAAACTCCTAACACAAATTAATTCACAACCAAGACATCTACACTCAAATACAATAAAATTCTCACTGCACAAGGTGGTGCCAACCTATAATGGTCTTATAGGATTCCCACTCCTAGGATTTATGTATATAAGACACAAAAATAATGCATATATACTTAAGTGAGAAGAACTCCATTCTTTTTAAAACACTAACAACCCAAAACACCAATGGTGAAGGTGATTTGATTACCAAAAGAGATGTAATCATATTCGAGGTGTTAAAAGATCAAGAATATGGTAAAAAAAATTATTCATAACTCATGAACTATGTTATGCACTCACCTACGTAAACACCTTATAAAACCATCACCAATGAGATACTCGATAAACCAACCCTTTAACAAATCTAAGGGGGTACAAATGTTCTTAGCATACACACTCAATGTACCATACATACATTTTCATTTCTAATCTTTGCTAAATAAAAAGGTATAAAAATATTAATGGACTCATTAAGTCCTAGAGTTTGAGCCAGAGCTCTGATACGATCTGTTACAACCCCTCAAATTGTACTTAAAATAATTCAGTAATTTTTTTCACTAATTACTTAACATTAATTCACTCAACCATAGTTATACTAAATAACCTTAGCCAATAATATAACTAACAAATTAGAAAAATATAATTCTAGAATTTCATTATTGAATGCAATATAATATATCATAATTTCAAGGAAAGTAAATACATTAGGACTCAACCACAGTTGGCCCACTAATATAGCAACTTTTGTTCAAGTATAAAAATAAAATACAATTACATGTTCATTAAGAATTTATCCTTAATATAATAAATAGATACTAAGCCCTCCAGAGCTCGAGTCAAATAATCTCGTGTATCTCTAAATCTCAAGTGAAATCTTTAGGTAATTATTACTATTGTGGGGAGTGAAAGTATCATCCAAGCACTTTTTCATACCAACCACATACTAATGATCCCCTACACAATCCCTTACCAGGGAATGGCCTTCCCTTCATGGATAGGTAGATGTAATGGTGAGAGAATCTAGAGAACAAACAAGTACCCAAGTGTGCATGATTTCTAAAACTAAACATGTAGTGTATCATAAAAAACTCATTTCTATTACATGATATCATATTGATTTGTAAATCAAACATACCAAAAGATAATATCTCACTATACGTTACATAAACACAAGATTCATACTAATTATATACCTCTAGAAATCATATCACATCACATGATAAACATAGGAAAAATCAAAATGTACATTTATTCCATCAACACATGAATGAGTCATACATTATTATTTAACTCATACAAGAAATAATGCCTACAATTTATACTACCCAAGTAAAATTTATGTTAAACTATAGATTCCTAACTACTATAATAAGATCCAAATAACTACACCTCAAGATATCTCATATTATCATAGTTTGGTGTTCTAAGCCATAACTAATAGTTTTATCATAATAAGTCATACAAAGTAGTAAGGAATACATAGAAATTATAATATTTTATTTAATCACATATATATAACAAATCAAGTCATACTAACACAAAATACTAATGTGAATATTCATTTACACTCTCAATATTATATACATGCATACATGATGTCCTACTAACTGTTACAAAATATATTGTTCAAGTAATAACCAACACATAAATTTAATTGGTCAATGTAGGTGAAAGTATAGACATAAAACTACAATATGTACCATCTGGGTATATAAATTTAAGTTGAAGTATTCTATGATATTTCATACTATCATAGTTCATTATGCATGAGCACCCTACTCAAACATAAACAATTAATTAATCAATCTTACACTATAATTATTAAACAAGTTAGTACATGATTATACCACCTAGATATACCCTATATTTAAATTTTTATATTATCATTCAAAAAAAAAACTTAAAAATAAACATCATGATGCACTAATTAAATGCAATCAAATGTATAAACATTTAAATGTACTAAATTCACATAATATAAACTGTACCTATGTTTTAATCACTAATAGTTATCATAATATCAGATAACTGTAAATCAAATTATACCTTGTATGGACATAAATTAAGGGGTAGCGTTCATATGGTTGAAGTTTCCTATTTCTTCATATCTTAATATCAATTTATTATTTTAGATATAGGCATATTATCTAATTCCCTATGCAAGTTATATAATTATATGAATACCCATGTCCACATCTACATAAATTTTTATATGAACACCCCTATACATTTTAATTGTCTCCAAGAGTACTTACCAACAATACAAAAATGGATTTCAAAGTTCAATAGTCATTCAGATTCTGACCAATGACTTTCATCAATTGTTATTGCCATATTACACTTTCATGGACATCTTGGCATGACTTAGAGTATATACCATCTAGGCATATTATCCTCTTAAATATTTATACATTAATCAATTTATTACCAAAATACGAATATAATTGGTTAATACAGATATGACCATGTATAGGTCATCTTAAAAAAATTAGCTATATTATATTATGCTCTAAAGTATACTTACTAAATAGCATTTTTTCTATTTATTAATTATACAAGTTTTATAAACCCTTTTTCCCATATTGCCTCTATATGGTGATTTTTAATACTTTGAGATAAAGTATTTATTACTATAATATATACTAATGATCATTTAATATTTTCATATGGATCCAATGATAATTACTCTCATTTTAAAAAATGTAACTCTGTTTCAAAGCACAACTCACACTGGCTATGGAAATCACTCAAAACATAATATGGAAATCTGAGGCAAAATAAATTTCCACCAAACATTTGATCTTGAATTAAAGAGGCTATATTTTTTTAAACAAATCACTAGAATTTCTCAATAAAAGTTAGAATTTAGTTTATTTTAAAATAAAATGTAGTTTATCATTATAGGGCATTGTTCATAAATAGAACATTGCTCTTAAATATAAGACATATCTACCAAATAATTCATAACATTACTCTTAACTATAAGACATTGGGGTTTTATTGGCAAAGGTATTAATTATGTCATTTCTCAAATATAATTCATTCCTATGAAAATGTGATGCAACCAATAATAAGTGTAATGTTATACATTTATTTACTCATTAAGATGATGACCAAACATTACCAAGTGTGACGCTTGGTAATTTTATACAGCATCACCCTTCTTTTACAACAATATATCTCTTTGTCTAGGTTAAATAAATATTACAATGACTTATTTGAAATCATAAATATATAACCATAAGTCAATGCCATTCTATCATGAAGCTACACCTCTTTACTCATTAAACTCACCCATTATTATATTTCTTTTTACAAAACTCAACTTTTGATTATTATATTACTCATTGTTGAAAAAATATTTATCCATGTTTAATTATATTACTCATCATTGAAATAATATTGCTCAACATTTAATATGTGACTCAATATTTTAAAAAATAGAGACGTGGCTTTTCATAAAAATGATACAACGTTTCACAATAATGGGGACTCGTCATTCCATGGATGGAAAAAACAAGAGAAGTCACCAAACATCCAAGTGAGAATGCTTTAAAAGTAGGCACATCCAATAATCAAGCTAATGCATTTCATATTAAGGACTCAGCGTGTTTGTATCTATGTGTTATGCAGTCAAACAATTAAAAAGTATGCCTATGCAAAGGAGATGTAGGTAATACAATTTGAATGCTGCCAAACTATTTAGATGCTAGCATGTAATACAAATTTTGATGCTAAAAATTAAAATTGGATGTATACTAGAGAAACACGTAGTCAACATAAATATAATACATAACCACTAATATAATTTTATGGTATATATTTCAAATAACACACAAGCCAGATGAATTCAAATTTAGGCTAGATGAATTAATACATAGGCCAAATGAATTAAGACACATGTATAGAAATAAAATACATAGACCTTATAATAATAATGAAACACTGATTATATATGTCATAACTCAGATTATTCAAAGTCATTAATCTATATAAAAACTCAGCATTTCATGTATGACTCAACCACAAATGTATATAGCACTGTCAATTAAACAAACCTCAGTTTGATAAATATATTATTCATAATATTGGACTCATTTAATAATATATTTATTTAATCTCTTTATCTCTTATATTTCACATAGGAATATAAATTACAAAACCTACCTCTTTAAAATAATTGTCTATTTGAGAAGATATGCCTTTCTTCCTCTTTTTACTACTCTCCAATTCACCTTATTCTCCATGTCCCATCCCCCTTCTCAATTTCATCATGCTTAATTTAAAAAATTAATCCTCTCTCCATCTATTGCACCCACCTCTTTGCATGCTAAAACTCCCAGTTTGCCTTGCATGTTTGGTGTCTTTTCTCTCTGATTAACTACAATTATTTTTTGTAATAAATCTATAGTCTATCCTTAAATCATCATGTTTAATATATATTAAATCATTTAATTTTTCATTAAAAATATTTACGCCACTTTTCTCCAGTCATCTAAAGCATAAGACTAGGTTGAGTTAATTAAATAAAGATATCTAATTTAACTTTCAATGCAATCTCATGCATGTTTTTTTCCAAAGTTAAGTTTAATTTGTCTTAAGTCAAGATTAAAAATTTAGGATAATTCTATTTCCATGAAAGTAATTAAAACAAAGATAATTATTTATTTAACTAATATATTAAGTCAAAAATTTCTTTTTAATTTCAAGATAACCATTTATACGATAACTAGTATGTATATAGAAATTAAATGTCTATTTTTCCTAATTTATTATAAGAAATCAAGATAATTAAATTAAAGGAGTATCATTCATATCAAGACTAAATCTACATATAAATGTTATCACATACAAGATTTTCTTAATTACACACTTAGCATTTTATGCATATAACATTTGAAATCTAATGTGTGTGTGTGTGTGTGTGTGTGTGTGTGTGTGTGTGTGTGTGTGTGTGTGTGTGTGTGTGTGTGTGTGTGTGTGTGTGTGTGTGTGTGTAGGGTCACTAAGAATTTCCTCTGTCATCCCTTAATCATCCCATCTAGCCTATCCTCTCTAATGATTCTTTCCCTTATCAAGATCTGAGTGTAGGATTTATCCTGCATCCACCTCACAACGAGTAGATAGTTAGTCTAAGTCATCATATATATCAACCAATGATGCAAAACTAATAAATACATATTCACAATGTATAGAATAATTAAAATAAAACTATCATATTATGTATAATAATCAATAATATCACTTTCTCACACCAATATATGTCATAAATATCAAGTCAAATCAATGATAATAAACTAATAACCCTATTAATCCATGCATTAAAGGTTATAAACTATAGGGTGAAATTGGGATATGATAATTGAACCTATGTCCTCAACCTCATTATTATTCTCCTCCACTTCCTTAGTTTCTTCCACTTCTATTTTGTTTTCATCACTCACATATTCCTTCTTGTAAAATTCCTTATCATTTTTTTCTTAGTGTCCCATTGATATAGGAAATCCTGGTCCATTCCTTCCTATGAAAAATTATTGAATTTGTTGTGATTTTGAACAAACCAAATCCATACAAGATTATAAAGATGGGTAGATCTATTTACCAATGTTTTGAGTGAAAATAAATCTCCTTAAATTGGAATCACCATTTTTTTGCATCAATATCATTATTTTTATAAAAAATTGAATTCCTATGGTCAACAATTTTTACAAACAACACCTAATTCTCTCACTCGAAATAGAAGATATTTTTTTTCATGGGTTTCACATAAAATTTTTGTAAAAAATTAGAGTCTTAAGGTCAACTTTAGATTGCCTTATCTTCCTTGATACTAATCAGAATCCTTAATGTGACCACTATTTTGAAAATCTCTCATAGTCCTATTTTTAACCATAGAAACATGGTCTATATTGGACTCTTGTGTGAGGAGATCGATTGTTTGCAAGGTAGTTACATTTTTTTGAAGAAAAAAACTGCAATATTTTCCAAATAATTTTTTCTATTTTCCTAGGAAAAAATCTAATTCCAAATGTGAATTAGCTCACTTATAATCATGTAAACATGTATAAATATAATGAATATCAACACATAAAAAAATTAGTGGGCCAAGATGCTCAAATATGAAATATATTAATAATAGAATGAGAACCCTTAAGGTAGGGCCACATTGTACAATAATTCTTTAGGAAGGAATAAATCCAAAACTACACTTCAAATATAAGACTCCATAACTTACTTGATATATCTTATAATGATATTCGTCTCCTTATATAGACCTATATCACAACTAATGGATGGGCATAATAATAATCTCAATGTGTATCAGTTCGTTTCCCAATATAATTAATTCCACAAGTTACCCACATAACTAACTAAGGTGGATGTGTGCCACATTTTGGCATCTCTACCAATCCATCTACATTAAAATATCATATCTCTAAGTACATAACAATTAGTTAAATTTGTGCATATTTTTGTAGTGTTAAATTGTCTAAGATTATGGGTGGATATGTTTTTCATATATGATTTCCAAAGTGTTTAAACACATCATTTTTAGTATGGTCATTAATAAGGAAAATAAATTATTAGAAACATTCAAACTCTATTAGAGGATTATGAGGCCAAGATGGTTGGGTTTAGGGGTAACAAGAACCCCAATAATGGGTATCAAGTATAAGGTGTTGTAGGAAAGGAATGTATTGAGAACCAAGAGCAACCTCTCACTCTTCAAAAAATCAACATGATAGAAGGTGATGGAGAACTTGTGGTTGGGGGAATTCAATAGAAGTTAGAAGTGTATTCCTTAATTTACAAACTTAAGAAATTTCATTTGCCCAAGTTCACCTACAAAGACATAGGGAATGTATCTAGTATATTGTTATTTAGTTTAAGTTCTTTGGATTTTATGGGATGAGTTCTAACACTAGATATAAGATGGAGGTATTTTAGCTCAATGTCAATGCATCTTTAGTGGGAACATATGGGAAAATTAATAGAATATTTTCAACAAATCCTCCACTTAGGAAAATCCATCCCATCAAAGTGGATAAGATCTTCATCAACCCTAATAAAAAATTCCATGCCATACCCAAAACAAAAATGCCTTCTATATGACTAGCCACCTTAGTCTCAAATCCAAAAATTCAAATAATAGGTTCACCATATATTTTCTTGATCTTTCAAAAAATGTAAGAAAATCATAAATAAACTTAAAGTTGAGTCCTAGGGAGAAAATTTATTAAAAACACTAAAATTACAAAAACATAGACAAAACATATCACAAAAAGTTGAAAATTGGACTATAGCTTCCTTAGAAAAATAATAGAAAATATTTCAACTATTTATGAGATATATTTGATTCTTTAAAATTAGGGTTTCAACCAAAAGTTATGTAAAAAGAATTCAAACCCTCATAATGTATGAATGATGATTGAAGGTTTCACTTATGCTTATGTAGGATTATGAAATATTATTTTCATAGGATCAATCACTAAATAATTCAACATAATCCTTGAGGTGTGATTGGCCTCATGGCTCTTTTAGAGGTGGAGTTGGTGGAAGGGATTAGGGCCCTCCCCCACATGAGAATTATTTATGGTTGGCTCTTGTTATTTTGCATGATAGACACATGGAAGACAACAATAATTCTTAGTATAATGATGGATGAGATCCCTTCAATATGGATGATGACCCCCTACTCAAAGTGGAATGGGGTGACAATCTGTAGGTTATTCTTCCTCAAACACCTCATCTATCCCCCATGTTCACTACTAAAGCTTAATTATTCTCGTTATTGGTATGTGATTTTATGAGTGTCTTATTGGTTGTTGTGTATTCTTGATGTGATCTTTTTTTTTGAGTGATCATTATTATACCTTTACTAAACTTTATATTCTTGAGGGTTTTTTTAACTAGTTTAACTAATTCTAGGGTGCGACTTTTTCCACCTAATTTTTTGTATGAGTAGCATTATAACATTAATTTTTTATATCAATATAGATACACTTTTCAATTAAAAAAATGTTCACCACCAAAAATTAAAGAAGATATGACCATTGAATTATGTAAGTGTTGCAGCATAAACACTTGAATAAGACTAATGAAAATAACTCAATCCCTTACATATATTTAAATGGATAACCTATATATAGTCAACCTCAATCAAGGCATCATCTATGTGGATGTGCCTAAATGAATGTTAATGATAGCCTAATAAGATACAATTATTAAATCATGACCATTGATCATAAAGATCAAAAAAATTAATAAACTAAATATATCATGTATATAAAAGAGTTAAGTGGTCATATATTTAGTATTAATGAACACAAACCACAAACTAGTATTAACACACAAAACTAATTTACCTATATATTGTAACAAATATATTCACTCTTGCATGTTAGGAGTATGGTTGTTTTATTTGACAGAAGGGAAATTAGTCAGCCAATTATTTTATTGATATATAAAAAAATCCAAATTTATATGTAATTAAATTGAGAGAATAATTTATTGATAGGCAACGTGAAGAGAGAGAACTTCTTCTAGATTTTTTTTTTGGAAGTTTGGTTGCTTGGAAAATTTAACTAATTTTATATAATTTTAAGTGTAGATAAAGGTTTCAAGTAAAGATTCCACTTACAAAAAATCCCCTTTAGAACAAAAAATGCTTAGTGGCATATATTTAGTTTGTACATCCCTTTGTGTTGTGTTTATACATAAAACTACATAACTATTATCACTTAAAACATACATCCATGTGTGAATGGATCTCACACTTGATTATGTGTGGATATTCTATGCTTATAATCTTGGACTTATGTGTCAGAGAGTGATTCGGTGTCTCATTATAACAATGGTATCATCCCCCAAGGTGTGGGACTTTTGCACTCCTTGGGATGAACCTTCAGAGTAGGCCAACTTCCTTCTATTCTAAATGCACTTGGTTTAGGACTAGTGAATAGAATTACAAAGATAAAAATGAAATATACATCTATCACTTAACCTAAACTTGATGAAGGGAAAAAGGGCATGAGAATTTAATAGGGTTATTGGAATGTAAAAGGTGATGCACTAAGAATAGAATGAGTGTTTCACCCTCTTAGCGATATAATAAGACTAATAGACTAGATACCAAATCTTCAAACTGGGTACACTACATAAGTTATTTTCATGGAGGTAAGGGAACACAATGTAGCATTAGGAGAGATGAAAAATAGTCCACATATAACACCTATGTAGACCTGTGTATACACAACATGAGACCTATAAATACTTTTGGTTCTAAGCAAAGGTGTGAAGGAAAGATGGGAATGAGAGGGATAAACATCTATAAACAAAGATAAACAACCATGAATGCATATATAATGTAGACAATGAAGAAAAGTAAATCATTTTGATTAATATCAAGTTCTAATGTAATATTATAAACTTGAATGGGAAAATATTTTTTATACTAGGAGAGGGCTCTTGGAGGGAACATTTTGATAGCATTACAATTCCTAGAAATGTCAACCCTTTTACAATAAAAATTAAGATTTATATAGCATTGGGAAAGGCCTTTCATGATCAATTTACCATTATAGGTGGTAAGTAGGAACTTGAATTCATAAATGGTTCCTAGAGCCCAAGGCCAATTAAAAGAACCAAAGTCTTTACAATAACTACTAGAATCCATGCTCAATCAATTTAGGTCTAACAATTTGATCATCAAAGTAGCTAGAAGGTCACTCATGGATCTTTTAGTGGCCAATAGGTGTAACAAGGAAGATATGACTTTATAGTTAGAGAAAATGTGTATACATGCTCTAATAGTTTCCCTTACATTTAATCCTATTTGGATTCTATTTCTTCAACATCGAATTGGGCTTAGCTACCACCTTTTTTCATGGCTTCCACTTAGTAATCCACTTGGACTCACTTGGCATGGAAGCTATGTAATCCTTATTTGGATCTCACCATGTCATATTTGTATGCATGGTAGGAAAACATCATGCACACCTATTTTTGGATACCATGTGTGTGTTAAACTATGTGCACTAATTTTTTCATAAGTTGTACATGAAGAGTCTAGATAGGAGGGAGTGTGTGACTTTATTTGAGGATCAAGTTCATGTTGCGTTATGTGCATGATTTTGAATTAGACACACACTATACAAAGGTGTATGTAGAAGTACCTCAGGAGTTAAAATTCTATAGAAGAGATGATGTCTGACTTATAATTTAGCCTACAAATAATGAAGTCATAGGTGTAATTTCTTGTGTTTGAGTACAAGACCCCATCATTTGGACTTAGAAAGTTCCTTGAAGAAGAATGCATAGGAAAAATAAAAATATCATGTGTACACACATAATTGGATCATGCACTCTATATACTTCCTTGATTACTATTGCCTATAACTTGGGGATCACATGCTTATAGATTTCACACAGATTTAATTTTTTTGTTTAGCATAAGGGTGAAAAAATATTTGTGCAGGGCATGAAACAAGTGTTCCTTAATATGCATGCATAGACACTTAGGTAAGTTTATAATATGAGTTAAATGTCATCCTTAGTCACTTAAAAGGAACATCTATGAACAATCCTATTTATGAGGGACCCATCATTATGCAAGCATGAAAACCTTTTGTGTAGTGTCTTATGAGCTCTACATAGGATGAGGTGACCTAGAGGGTCAACTCTTTTAGTGACCTCTATGGGTTTCTTTCCTACTAAGTGGGAACCTAGTATCCATTGATGTGATGCATTTGGCATGGATTCATTGAATCTTAGAATATCTATCTATTTTTAAAGTGTGATTATTTTTCATGTAGGAACCTTGTATCTGTGTATGCCTTTGCATACTAATTTTACTATGTGTTCCTTTGAAATTTACTCACCTGATAAATGTTTGGCCTATTACTAAAGATCTAGGCCCAAAAAAATAACAAACAAAGAAAACATGGGACAACAAATATGAAAAAGTACTTAGGGAAAAGTAAATAATAATTTAACCTATGATTATATACATGCATGCATAGGTACTTTAGTAAAATAAAAATATTCTAATATTTACGAAGTATAAATATGGGCCTTAGACCACCTAGGTTGAAAAAATATCCTCATAGATCTTTTTCATTGCATGTGAACACGTTGACATATGATGGGTGGAAGAGAATAGGTTCTTGTTTGCCATAAATGGGTACACTCTGATGGATTTTAAAATATGTTCAAGGAGGGTAGTCTATCCAAGATCCCTTTTAATGAATGGCTCTAACCAAGGGTGTACAATCTTCTCACCTAGGTGGAAAATGTCTTATAAATTAAGCTATTCCCTTACAAATTTTACCATGCCTATATATTCTCTTTACTTTCACTAAGCCTTCTAAAACTTGAGAATCTCATCCACATTACTCAAAAATCCTATGAACTTGGATAATTGCCCTTATTGATTTTTCACGTGCATTGTTTTATCAGTATGTGTTTCTTGTACTATTATGACTTCATTCATGCCTTCATAAAAATAAATCCTCAAATAAGTATTTAGGTATTCACCACTAAATATCTCACATTTATTCTTTAACTCAACTATGGACTCAACCCTGGGTTGCTTCTATGCACTTCCTATATGTTTGGGAAGGATCGATGGGACTTCGTGTAAAGAATAAACTCCTTTAATGACTTCTCCTTACATCTTTGGAATCATAAATTTCATATGGGATTCAAACTCTTGAACTAATTCATTAAATTTCTTTCATAGGCCTACATGCTTCTTCTCTAGCTTAGATAGCTCAAACATAAGAGCACATTCCTTCTATGATTATGATTGTGTCTATATGATGATCTCAAGCTAATCAAGTCATTCTTCTTAAAACATGTACTCCTCTCAAATTTCCTAGCCATTTTTAGTGCCTTTTTCTATCACATAAGGTGGTATCTCCTTAAACAAGTTGACAACCTCTCTCTCTTCCTCTTCTTCAAATTATTTATCCTCATCCTTCTCATGTGGTAGGTTTGATCCTTCTAGTTTAATGGTGAAAAGAGTGATTTAAATAATTATATCTTCATCATACTCACTTGAAGTACTCTCCTCTTCATATAGATAATCTTTATTTATTCCCCATATAATTGGGCCTCCTTTGAAAAGGGAGATGATAGGATAGTAAGAGGATTCAATTAGTCAATAAGAAGTGGCCTTAACTAGGTTGGGCATCCTGAAATAAGGATGTTGGTCCAAGAGTGTTTCCATGATTTAGTTTTAGGATTTTGAGGAAGAATGGTCTTTTGAGTTGGCATAGGTGTAAGATTCTCCACAAAATGGGAATCTCTGAAACTTAGGATTTAAAAATTGGTAGGCACACTTGAGAGTTTAAAAGGTTTACTTTGTCTGAAGATAAGGCCCTTTAGTCTATAAGGTTCCCACATTATAGGCTAATCTATGATTTTAGTAAAAACTTGTTTGAAGTTGGGGATAAAAGAGACTACTTAGGGCTTGATTTATTTTGTTTACTTAAGACATTGACATATCTACTCTTCCTTTGTTATGATCTACATATCCAAACATTCATCTTCCTATATTTTTGTTCCCTCATTTTTTACTAGTGGATGTGAGTTTGGTAAGCAAGCTCCTCCTACTACCTATTATACTCCAAATCCTTGTCAATCTCCCACATATGTTTTTTGAAGTCTAATAGGATATCTTTGATTCTTTGTTAAGGGTGGTTTAGAGCATGAGTGGAATACCAAAAGGGGTGAGCTAGGGTGGGAGGGAAGCAAACACTATGGGGAGGATGGTATATTAATGGTCTAGGCTAGTTTTAGATGAAAACAAGAGTAATTTTAGGTTAATATGAGAAATGAGATGGAAAAAAAAAACATTTTCATGAAATGGGGGGAATTGACATATTTTTAGACATTTAAGATGCTTAAACTAGTAGTTTTAACAATTAGAGTCACCAAGTGCTCTATAGAGTGTATTCAATACTTGAATCACTGAGAGTAACACGAATCCCTCAGATAACTTTTAAAATTCATCCAAATAGGTGTGCCATAAACTATTATCACTTGAAACATGCACATGTGTGTGAATGGATCTTGCATTTGACTACACATAGATCTTATGTGCCTAGAAACTTAGACTTATATGTTGGAGAGCGATTTGGTATCTCATTGTAATAATGGGATCATCCCCAAAGGTGTGGGACTCTTATGTCCCTTAGGATGAATCTCTAGAGTATGTCAACTTATTTATATTATAAATTTACTTGGTTTAGGATCAATTCATAGACCTACAAAGAGAAAAATGAAATCTACAGCTAGTGCTAAACCTAAACTTGATGAAGGGGAAAAGGGAGAGAAAAGGTAAGAGGATTAATATAATTTAAAAGGTGATGCACTAAGAATATAAGTGCCTCACCAACTTAATGACATAATAAAACTAACAAACTAGATACTAGATCTTCAAACTAGGTGCACTGCATAAGTGTTTCACATGGAGGTAAGGGAACATAGTACGACATTAGGAGGGATGACAAGAAGTCCAAAGTTAACACCTATGTAGACTCATGTATACACAACATGACACCTATAAAGACTTTTGGTTCTACACAAAGTTATAAATGGAGGATGGAAATGAGAGGGATGAACATCCACAAACAAATATCAACAAACATGAATGCACATAGAATGCAAAGTATGAAGAAAAGTAAATCAATTTTATTCATCTCAAGATCTAAGTTAATATTAAAAAATTGAATGGGTAAATATTTATTATACTAGGAGATGGATCTTGGAGGAAAATTTGATAGTGTTATGATGTCTAAAAATGTCAACCCTTTTACAATAAAAATCAAGGTTTATATAGCACTAGGTAAGGCCCTGCATGATAAATTTACCATTGGAGGTGATAGGTGGGAACTTAAATTCATAAATGGTGCCTAGATCCCAAGGTTGATTAAGACCACCAAAGTGTTTGTAATAACTACTACAATCCATGCTTATTCAATTTAGGTCTGATAATTTGATTGTGAAAGTAGATAGAAGGTCACTCATTGATATTTTAGTGTCCAATGGGTGTAATGAGGAAGGAATATAAACTTTTATAATTATAGGAAACATGTATGCATTCTATGATAGTTGTCCTTATGTTCAATCCTTCTTGGATTTGGTTCCATCAACATCTAATTAGGTTCAAATATCACCTTTATTAATGGATTCCACCTAGAAATCCATTGAGACTCACTTGGTGTGGAATCTATATAAGCCTTGTTTGGATCTTGTTATGTCATCTTTGTGCATGCAATAGGAAAATCTCATGAGCACCTATATTTTAGGACCATGTGTGCACTATAATATGATCACTAAGTTATACACAAGTTACATGTAGAGAGTCTAGATAAGAGGGTTCATGTACCTTTCTTTTAATATAAAGTGGACATTGGGCCATGTGCATGCCTTTGACTTAGATTTTGTTTAAAGGTGCACATGGGATTCCCTTAGGAGCTAAAAGTCTGTAGAAGAGATTGTACATGACTTAGATTTCAACATACAAATAATGAAGTCACAGGTGTAATATTATGTATTTGAGCATGGGACCCCATCATTTGGACTTAATAAGTCCCCCAAATAAGAGCACATAAGAAAAATAAAAATCTCATTTGCATACACATAATTAGATATTGTGCTCTATAAACTTCTTTTTTTACTATTTCATGTATCTTGGGGACCCTATGCTTATAACTTATGTGCATGTTGAATTCTATGTTTAGCATAAGGGTGGAGAAATATTTGTGTGGGGCTTACAATAAGGCTTCCTTTATAAGCATCATAAACACTTAGCTAAGGTGTTGATTTGCATCGACTTCCATCCTTAGGTGCTTATAGTAACATCCATGCACAAACTTATTTTTAATGGACCCATCATTTCACAATCATGAAAATCTTCTACATAGAATATTATGAGCTCTTTGCAGGCTAGGGTGACTTAGAGGGTCAATAATAACTTAAAAAATAAGGACCATAAAGTATCTAGTTTATGTCATGATTGGTTTTATTATGTTGAAATAGAATATAAGTATAAACATAAAATATAATAAATAGTTATGTTGATTTGCACAAATTTATTTAGAATAATTTAAGTAATTTTTATAATACTTACCATGTCAAAAATTATAGCACAAGTTTTATAAAATTTATTACATTTGAAATCATCGCATTACAAAATCTTTAAAAAGTAAACAAGCACCTCTAAGTAGTGTTATAATTTAATGTTCAACATTACACATCTTAAAACAATTAGATGACATTATATAAAATTATATCATATTCATTTTTTATTAAAAAGTTAATGTGCATACTATAATAATATTTTGCATGCTAATTATTTTGTTATAAATATTATTTAGTAGTTGATCATATATTCAAGAAAATATAAGATATAAAACTCAAGTTGCTTAATGTTTTTTATGGTTTTGATTCGACTTTCTTTGAGGAGAGTTTTTTTATGAGGCTTCAACATGATCTAGGCCTCAGTTTTCACATTAAAACCTAAGTAAGCATCAACTATTGAATATGGAAAAATGTTTGTAAGTCTCCCTTATATTCAACTTAGTAATGTATATTGTTGTATTTATGTATTTTAAGGAATGCACATTAATTAATGGATCATAACACATGTGAGGGGTATCATAGTTCAGTCATGACTCCTTCATTGCCTATATTTAGGATTTTCTTATAGGTATATGTTAGAGTTTTATAACTAATTATTCAGTTTATTCTCTTGTAAAAAAATAGTCACATTGATGCATAAGAACAACATGAGAGATCCCCAAATGTTGTCTCAACACCATTTAAATGTTATTAATCACTAACAACAACTAAACCTAACATATAGACATGAATTGATAAAAAATTGTTTTATGATCAATCCAAATATATATTTAAGATATAGGTTAGTTAATAAATAAGGGAATGAGAATCAAATAAAACTATAAGTAATTTTAAAAATGTAAAAAGAAATAAAAATAACAAAAGATCTTGTTACTCATTATAATTTGTGAGGACATGATCTTGTTGCATGTAATACTATGGAAAATTACTTTCAACTTCCAATTTTCAACTTCCTTCCAAAGTTATAATTTTTATCATACTTACATTATTTGATAACTTAAGAATGACTTATAAATACTAAAATAAGATTCAATAAGACCTATAAATTATATTTGTCAAAGATTCAAATTTAAAAAAAAAAAAAATTGCAATAAGAGTTAAACAATATAAATATTATAAATGTAAAATTTAATTTACAATTTACTTAATTTAGAAGATGATTCTATTTCATCAATAAAATAAGATGTTTTTATTTTAATGATAAAAAAGTTGTTTCTAATTTATTCATATTTTATTAATATGTAAAATTTCATATATAATTTTTTACATTTTTTAAGATATAAAGTTCTACTTTTAGTTTTAAAAATACCTTATGTATTAGTGTATATACCATTTCAATATTCACCTATATGTCATCCATATTTTTAATGTAATCATTTTAATGTATATGTAAAAATGATGAATTCCTAGGAAAGAAACCTTCATAGTATAAATCTCACACCAAGCAAATGGAACATTACACAAATAGATAGTAAATTATGTATTGCCTTTGAAAGGAATTGCAAAAAGTAGATTATAATGTACATATAGGTGAGCTATATTTATAGCTTAAATAATATTTATATCCCCTTTTTATTGGTCACTCTAAGTGGCACATGTGAGTGTCCCACTTACTAATGACTAAATATTAAATGAATGGTTATCTTTTTTATAATCCTAGAGGTACAAATAAATAATTAGAATTATTAGAAAAAACTAAGTAGATTTAATCTAAGTGTATAATTAAATATTACACCAACAGTAGCCAACAAAAATGAGTGGTTGACACTTCTTCTCCATGGCTTTGCATTTTTCATTAGGAATAAATTCCCCTCGCTTCTAAATACTTAGAATGTGAAAATATCAGGCTTAGCATGTGATCAATCCTCCTTAGGAGTCATACCATGCAGCTCCTTGTGGGGAATGTGGCTTTGAATGTAGTTGGCATAATTGGCTGCCTTAGCCCAAAACTTAGGTGTCATGTTCTTAAACTATATCATACAATTGGCCATCACTTTCAATGCCTTGTTCTTCATCTCAACAATGTCATTTTGTTAAATGGTGTAGGGTATAGTGCACTGATGTTAAATGTCATGATAAGTTCAAAACTGTTGAAATACCGTAGAGACATACTCCCCCAATTATCTATGTGTATCTTCTCGATAGGAAATAAATATTTATTCTCAACAAATGCCTTTAAGTCCTTGAAGTGCTCAAAAAATTTAGTCTTGTAAATACTAAAATACACCCATGTGTGATGTGAGAAGTCATCAATGAAAGTGGGTACATACTTGGCTCATAAAAAATGGTTGGTAATGGCATGAGGTCATTATGCACCAATTCAAGAGGAGTTATAGCTAGCAAAGTCTTTCCTTTGGGAAAAGAGTTTTGATGATATTTTCCAAGTATATAACTTATACAAATACCATATATACAAGACACTTTTACAAGTCTAATCACCAAGTTTTGTGTACTCAACTAATGTAAATACATGTACTTCAAGTGCCCAAAACATTCATGTCATAATTTACTCAATGAATTAGCATGAGTAATAATGGATGATCCTGAAGAAGTCTCAAAACCATCAAACACATATAATCATGAACTGTGATCAACAATACTTGAATAAATCACCTCCTATAGAGTTTGTAACTCTCTAATCATATCATCATGTGGATAAACTTATACATTATTCCCTTTTCCAAAATGACAATTGTGATAGATAAAAAGAAGATTATTTTAAATCTTAGACACCAAGAGGACATCATTAATGTACCCATTGACTAGTAGTTGATTCATAATCAGATATACTTATCTTAATTAAAATGAACAAGGAGAGTTACCATATACCTGTACCTTCTAATTTATTTAAATGTCAACTCAAAGATGTAGACTTGATAGGATGATGTCACTATATGTGCACACTTAATCTTCTAATTTGACCTTATATTAATTGTAATTTAAGATGTTGAAGTCATGCAGTAATTGTGATGCTAGAATTTAAACATGAACATAATATTGTTAAATAAATGATTATACATTGGAATCTTCCTTAAACAAATCTAAGAAATAATGTAAATCATACAATTCAAAAATAAAACACATAATACATAAAGAAATAAAATAACATGCTTAGCTATTTGAATGGGTTGGATTGTTGCTGAAGAATTCCATATTAATAAAAAATGCAACAGTAAATAACTACAAAAAATTATAATAATAGTTTCTTGACAAAATGTACTTCTGATAATCTCTAATCAACATCTACTACTTCTCAACTCTATTGTTACATATATATACCATAGAGGAGATTGTTTTATACAAAATAATATATATTCTAATATAAGAAACATTTGACTTAAGATAACCACAATTTTCTCCTTTTGTTAAAGTCATATTCATGTGAATTCTACAACATTACTATAGGACAAAAAAAGTTGTTTCATTCTTCAATCACTCACTTATTGGGCTCCATGGTGGTTATAGTTATTTCTATGATTTGGTTGAAAGAGGAATCAAAATATGTTCATCTGTGGCTTTGGTCATGTAGTGGTTGTAGTATAGTCCATGTGATGAGATCCTTTGCTACAGGATGTTCTATGTTATATACCTATTTTTATAGAACATCCTTAAAACAAATTATATAAAAAACATCCTAAGGTACTAGATAACTATCATATATTTAATTCCAATACATAATTTTAACTATTCAAAGAGTATAGAAACATAATTCTATTTACATGATTATGGATTTTAAAGGAAGAAAACTTATGGGAAAGTACTCAAAAGCATGGTAAATAGGAAGGATGAGTGTGATAGATGAGGACAAGAACATGAAATTTATGGGGATCATCACACCCCCCAACTTAAGATCTTACTTGACCATGAGAAATAAACTTGTTCATTTCCATTTCATAAAAAACTATGAAATGCTTGGGATCTACGGCACCACTAGAAAGGTGACCATAAAATCCATGCCTTTATTCAAAAATTTGTCATATTTTGACCTCCCTAGCTCATCCAATGGGGCTTTATCCTACCAATCTATAATTGGATAACAAAATAGAGGGGGTTGGAATGTGAAGATCAATAACTGAGATCCTATTTCACCTAAAATAACAATATATCTTGTGATTTTATTAAATGTTGCCTTTAAGTTAAAAGGAGAATATGGATCTCTCTTCTTTAGTGCAAGAGTGATTTCACTCCATCACTCAATTCATGATTCTCTTACTTTAGGACTAGAAAAATATCTCAACTCCAAGTAAAAATCTTGGGCTTCATCACAGTTCTTATCAAACTAATGTATGACTTCCTTATTCAACATGATATTATCCCATTCTATCAATACAACATCAGGTGCCATTGAATCTCTTCTAATAATTAGTTGGATTTCATTTTCCTTTTTCTTATATTTAGCTACTTCTCTTCATATTCTTTAATCATTCAATAGATATGATGAAAATGCCTTTATAAGGACATATCCAACATATAAATTAGGGCTCTATTCCCTATCATAAGGGACAACATAGTTGTGAAGATAGAACTTGTACAATTATGCTTCTTATTCATGTAAGCCTTCTTTATATATTTGAAAGAAGGAGAGGGGATGAATTACTTCACAAGGCTTGTCATAGTAAGTTCTCATAAATTTAAACTTATGCCATTGCTCCTTAAGATAGACTGAATATACTCTTATAGGAGACCTGTAGTCAATGATATTTTGGGTAAGACAAGCCATATATTTAATATTTTTCTATGGTTTGGAGATTATTTATTCCTTTGACCTATTCTCTTCTTTCAATTTCCTATTTTCTTTTGTTAATGTCTTTAGACTTTCAAACTGACTATCCATCCAATTCATCAATATAGAAAATATTGTAAATGAGGAATGATACCTAAAATCTTGGGCAGTGATAGGTTCTTCTTATTAATTTAACTCTATATAAGGTTTTGAAATAATGCCTGTAGGATGGTCTTTGATAGAAGGATGTAGCTGAAAATCTACTACAACAAGTGTATCTAGTCTTCCTCCAAACTGATCCTATATCTTCTTTTTTAGTCGCTCAATTTTTTGTAGGGCTTGCTCTAGAGTGGGAAATTCCACTTGTATGGCAGATTTCTCTATTTATTCTACTTCTTCCTATATTGGTTCCTCTTGAAACTCTTTAAGACTATGGTCTACTTATTTTGCCTCCTAATTGTATTCTAGAGAACATTCTCCCTTGTTTGTTTTAGCCTCTAGAGATTCATTAATACTGGTAGTCTTTTTTTTCAAACTTCATTAATTTCAATAATAGAAGAAGTTTTAGTTCTTATTTTTCTTCTCAATCTATGAGATTTATGAGGAGTAGAGGTTACCTTGGCCTTTTTGGGAGAAGGTGGAAGTTTTTCCTCAGACTCCTCTGAATTGGGCTAGAGAATGAGTTTCTTCCTTTTTCTTTTGGATTCTTTATTTATGGAAGTCCTTTCTTTAGTCCTTATTGTAGGTTATTGTATGGCTATAATAAGGTCTCCTTATATAAGTTCTTAATAAATTATAGGAAGGTTCTCTGCTACAGCTTCTTATGGAGCTATAGGAAGGGCTTCTTTTGATCTTTTTTCTTCTACCTCCAATTCCTCTTCTATTTCATTTCCTTCTCTATCACTTTCTGAGCTTCCTATTACTTGGAGAAATTATTCCCAACTTATTTTGGTTCTAGTCTTTTGAAAATAGTCTTGAAAAATCAAATGGCTTAAATAATGATGGGAAAGAGATTTTGAATTACCTCTTTGAAATGTCTCCATCATTTTTGTGATCATGTGGAGTAAGAAGTTGGGGATGTTTATCTCTATACCATGACATAAATGATTCATGAATTTGAAGTGAATGTCATGCAACATAGAATACCTCACTTCAAAAGTGAAATATCTATAGATGAACTCAGTAGCTTTGGCCCATCTTCCTGATAAAGATAATCATGTAGTGCCTTGATTTGAATTTTCTAGGATTTCAGTTCCTCTGATGAATTTTTGCCTCTCTACTTCAGCATCAATTTTTTTTGCCATGCCTCCCCTATTCATGATAATCCTGTTACTCTAATATTTAATTTTTTTATCATCTTTATTTCCAATCCTCTTATTATTTCCAAGTTTTTATGTAATGAGCTAGTGAATTCTTCTATACTTCCTTGATCTAGGGCCTATATTTTCTCAAAATATTATGCCCATTCTACATTCTGAAATAGGGCTAGGATATCCAAGCTATTATTTAAAGGGTTGATATCAAGTGGTTCATGTTTAATCAAGTCCCCTCCCATATTTTGAGATGAAGTTTGAGTTGTAGGCTATGTTTCTATAGTAAAGGTTTTGTGGCTTTAAAAAAATATTTGTGATTTTTTCTTTGGGAGTGAAATAATCCATTTGAATTATGGAAAATCTCCCCCACCAACTTAAATTATCATTTTTTATCAAGGCATGAATCTGACATGTGCAAACAGCTCATGGAAATAACAAAGGGTGGCAATAGTAGCATGTCAAAGGTCACATCAATTAGCAAAAGAGAAGATATGGTGAGTTAGCATGATAAGGAAAACACATGGTGGTGTGTTAATAGAATTAAGACCCATCATCTTATTAATAAATAAAATTTATGACATGAAATAAATATAAAATAATTACCTTATTACTTATAGGAATACCTTTCATTAATGCACAATAATGATTCAAAGTGGTGGTCTGGTGTGTGTTATCATTTGATTGGGAGTAAAATGCTTTATGTAGGATGAAATGTAGAATGGAATGATAAGAATACATTCTATATTAAGAAATGTTTCTTGTAGAAACAAGTTTTTCATCATCTAGCAAGAAGTGTTTCCTATAGAAATACATTTTTCATCCTATAGTAAGAAGGAAAATGTATTTATGCTCTAAGGGAATGAATCTACAAGAAAAAATAAATGAAAAAAAATTATTGTATTAGTGCCATTTATCTATCTCTTTCTCTCTTTTTTAAATGAATTTTGATCAGCTAATGACTTGGTTTTATAAGATAACGTCTATCAACAATGCTAAAAGGTTTTCATTATTGAATTTCAGATTTTTTTAGATTTGTTGGTCCAAACTCAATTACAATCAGAAGAATCTAGGAGGTAGGATTTTATTCAACCTAAATCAAGCCATTGTGAATGGATAGTTCTTGGCTAAAGGAAGCTTTAGTAATCTTGAAAAATATTAGAGAAGGGTTGATAGTAATACCCTTTAATTATAGGAATAGGTTAATTTGCTTCATGAAGAAGAGATGGATGTTGTTCTTTAATAATTTGGTGAGTGAGAGTTTCCATAGAAAATAGTTTCTTATAAAGCTTGAGCTTATGGCCATTAACAAGTAGTGGAAACTAAATAGATTCAATGGTCATGAGCTTTACATCTCCATTGTCAATTTTTTTTTTTGATATCATAATGCCCAAGCCATCTAGACTACAATTTTCCTTTATGATCCTTGTATTTAGATTATAAAAGGAGTGCCCAATCACTATGTTGAAAATTCTTAGTCTTGATGTTACTATCATGTCAACCCACACATTATATTTGCACATTTTAGTGTGATGAATTGCTTTCTTTCTTATTTCATCAAGTGCATTCAATTGTATGATCCTATCTTATTGAGCTTGGGAAAGCTCCAAGCCTAAATCAAGTTTTGTCCTTAATGTTTTACATTCAAACTCAATGGGTAGAATATGTTTCTTACCATAAACTAGTTCATATAGATTGAGACTAGTTGTGGTTTTCCAGGTGATTCTGTAAACCCAGAATACTTCTAAAAGATGAGTTGACCAATCTTTTCTATGCAGGTTGATAGTCTTAGTGAAGATATTTTCTAACTCTCTATTTGTCACTTCTACCTAACCATTTGATTGAGGATGGTAAGGGGTAGAATTTTTGTGTTTTATTTCATATTCTTTTACCAAGGTAGCTATGAGGTTTGATATGAACTATGGGCTTTAGTCAGTAACTATTTCTCTTGGTGCTCCATAGTGGGTGAAGATTTATTTATATAGGAAATCAATAACTTTATCATCTTGATCATGGGTTGAGGCCTTAACCTTAGCCTATTTTGTGACATAATTTTTACATACCATTATATATTCCTTATTTTTAGATTTAGGATCAATGGGACCCACAAAATCTAGTCCCCATTTGTCAAAGAGTTCCAAAACTAGTTATGGTTGTAATGACATTTCATTAGAGTGAGTGGGTTTTCCTATATGTTGGAATTGATCACATATATGGGTATACATCATGGCATCCTTAAGAAAATAAGGATAATAATATTTGGTAGTAAGTATTTTCATAGAAATCCATTTGGTAACAAAATGACCCCCATAGGGTTCATCATGGTAGGCTCTGAAAATGTCATAAGCTTCATCTTCTCAGATACATCTTTTCATAACTAAATCTAGTCTAGTGATAAAGAGATATCCTACAATTTAGGAATAATGTCTACTCTTTTAAATCAGATGTTGTGTTTTCCTAGATGAGAAATGTTGTGGTAGTGATCTTGAAGTAAGATAGTTAGCAATATCTATAAACCAAGGAGATTGAATTATTACTACAAATATATGTTCATCAAGAAAAGAATCATCAATAATGGGACTATGCTCATCATTTTTCAATCAAGATAGAAAATATTCTACTACATTATCCTTACCTAGTTTATCAATAATGGTAATATAAAACTCTTGTAGCAAAAGAAACCATTGAACTATCCTACCTATTATACCAGGTTTGTTCACTAAATATGTAATTGCTACATGATATGTGTGGATGAATACTTGGTAACCTACAATGTAGTGTCAAAATTTGTTGATGGCATAGATGATGGAAAAAAATTCCTTCTCTATTACAGTGTAGTTGAGTTCAACCCCTTGAAGATTATTGTTGATAAAATAGATTGAATAACTCAAATATTCATATTTTTATCCAAGGATAGCTCTTAAAGTGGTGTCAGATGCATCTGTGTGGATTTGAAAAGGCTTTTTCCAATTAGGCCCTTTTAGAATAGGGATTTTTATGAGAAGGTCTTTGAGTTGTTGAAAGTTAGTTTGATAATCATTAGTCCATATAAATTCAACATCCTTGGTAAGCAATCTAAATAATGGGGTGGAAATCTTATTAAAATCTTTGATGAATCATCTATATTAACTAACATGTCCTAAAAAGCCTCTAACATCTTTCTACCTCTTTGGTTTGGGTAGATACTTAAGTATACTTATCTTTGCTAGGTCAACTTGAATTCTAGTAGTGGATATGTGATTCCCCAAAATAATCCATTTAGTCATAAGTATGTAACACTTTTCATTACCCAAATATAATTGGTGGTCTTGGCAATGTTGAATAACTTTCTCCAAGTTGGTCAGCGTTTCTTCAAATGTCTACCAATAGATTGTGAGATCAGCCATGTAGATTTCAACACATTTAAGGAAGATATCAGAAAATATGCTCAAAATAGCCCTTTGAAAAGTGGTTGGGGCATTGCAAAGATCAAATGGTAAGATGATAGAGGCATAGGTTCCCCAAGGGCAAGTAAAATTGGTTTTATCTTAGTTTTGTGGAGCAATCCATATTTGATTATAACTACTATAGCCATCTAAGAAGGAAAAGTACTTTTTCCCTAATAATGTATCCAACACTTGATCAATAAATGGAAGGGGAAAGTGATCCTTCCTAGTGGTAACATTTAATACATTATTTTACCCCTTTCTTAGGGATAATGACCATGGGAGAGAACCATTAGTTATCCAAAATAGGATAAACAAATTCTATAGTCAATGCAAATACATTATTTTACCCCTTTCTTAGGGATAATGACCATGGGAGAGAACCATTAGTTATCCAAAATAGGATAAACAAATTCTATATTTAAGAGTTTTTATAACTTAGTTTTGGCAATATCTTTGACTATAGGATTCATTCATCATTGGGATTGGCAAATATGTTTTTATTCCTCTTTAATGTAAATGTGATGCATGCATAAATTTGGAGGTATTCCTCTCATATCATGGTAATCCAAAGAAACTATTGTCGTGTTATTTTTTAGCATTGTAAATAATTGAATTTATTATTGGGGTGTTAAGGAGGTTTTAATGTTGAGAGGTTTATTTGGTAGAAAGTCTACTTTCTTTGTTAAAGAAATCATGGTTTCTACATTAGTGGTTAAAGGAGCATAATTTCATTGATGGGGAAGCAATTGATGGAATTTCCAAATATCTCTTATGTTTTTAACAAGATCATTCTTAGGAAAGGTATTCTAAAGAGGGAATGGTGTATATTCCAATAGGTTGGTGGCTACAAGACCCTGTTGATAGGTGTTTTTTAGGATACCAATAAGGATAGTGTCTTCTTCATATGTCTGTAGAGCTAGACTCTGATCGATTATGTAAAGAGTTTGTAAAGAGATAGATTCCTCAAAGTCATCAGTCTAAGGGGTTGGGCCATCATTCTAGGAAGGTTGAGTTGGTGGATATAGAACCAATTTTTTGGTGTGATTTTCATTGGAAACTAGCATTTTTCTTGACCTATAGCCAATAAAAACATCAACAGTTGCCAACCATGGGTAATCAAGGATGAGAGGATAACCCCCTAAATTGGTTTTTGGCTATGGGACAATAAATTTTGTGAGATATTTCCAAGCGTCTAAAATAATAAAAATGTCCTCAATAATCCCTTTATGCTTAATAATTTATCTATCAACCATCTGGAGGATGGTGGATGTTGGATGGAGAGTGGTAAGTTTTAGCTATTGCATGGTCTCCATGGTCATCACATTGATGGCTATGACTAAGTCAATTAAAGTATTAGAGATGGGTTGTCCATAGATTATGACATTAACTACAGGGCTTCCTAGATCAGAATATTTTGGGAGAACTATATTTCACAACATAATATCTGCTAGTTGGCCATTAACTTAGACAATTTTAGGATCCTTCTTTCTTCTCAATTTTTTTCAAACATAGTTCTCTAATAGCCTTATTATAGATAAAAATATCCTTTATTTATTGAAAGAGTGGGATTTTTATGCACACATTCTAAAGTTATCATAAAATATTAAATGAGGGCTTTGTTTTAGGATGTGATATGTTCAATCTCTCTAGAAAAAGAGGATTATCAGATTCTTTTTGATTTTTAGATGGACTTGGCTTAGGATTGGCCATAGGTGGTTATGGATTAGTATGGAGTGGGAATGGTTCCAAGGTTTCTATGATTATGGGTGAGGTGGGTTATGAAATAGCATGACCTGAGTGAAGTTAAACTTGATTAATATCCAAGGTGTATGTTGGATATTGCATTATTTTAGTGGATTGTGCTAGTTGAATTGACTTATTGGTAGGATTAGGGATGGGCTGGGAAATTAATTGAGTGGTTCAAATAAGTTGATAAGAATTTGTATTTATGGCCTATTGTTGTATGGTTGTTGCATTTTCTTAAAAAACCTTTGATTACCTCTCCATTATTGTTACCATGGATTAGAGAGAAAGAACCATTGTTGGTTTTATAATTACCTTGATTGAGCTTGCTATCCATTTTTTTGCATCCATAAATGATTCTAGAGTAGCTACCAATTTATTTGGGACCAATTTTGATTAGGTATATTCATCTAAGAACCATATTGAGGATTATTTGAGAATTCAAAATCTGTAAACATAGAGTTTGATGGCATACTTGGTCTTTATACCCATGATTTCCATTGATCCATAAAAAACAATTGATTCTCATCTTATTTTATGGTATGTACCTCCACCATTTTAGGATTCTCCTTAGTTATGCTTTTTACTTGAGCTTTCATAAAATGGTATGTGTAATCTACCTTCTTCTTTTTGCATTGAAGGTAATAAGTAGCTAATGATTTATTAGTTTCTTCTTTCTTCCTCTGTGTGTGTAATATATCAAGCTAAGTAGCTAGGTGGATGATAATGTCTTACTTCATGTTCTGGAGTAGGTTGCTAACTTTACCTTTAGACAATCCTACTATAGGAAGGATTCTACCCCTACCTTTGTTCATGTTTGATCTAGAGTAATTTGTATATATAGATGTTAGTTCATCAAAGGGAAGTGTAAAAACATCACCACCAGACATTAGAACTAGTGCCTTTAGACAATCATCTCTAATCCATTTTAGGAATATCAGCGTGACTGATTCTTTGTCCATTATAGTTTGCTTAGATGTTTGCAAGTTAAACAAAAATATTTCCATATATTCTGATAATGACTCATCATTAGCTTGTGCCATTTGGAATATGTCATCTATCCTATAGTTTTTGACCCTACAATAGTGTTGGTATTTCATCAAAAAAATCTCCTTCATTTCTTTCCAAGTAGAAATGGTATCCTTTCTAAGTCACATAAACCATCTAAGTGATGCATATTTGAGTGTTTCTATAAATAATTTAAATTTTTGAGCGTCTTGATTATAATCATAGCTGTGGCATAAGATGTCAAACTCAAAAATAAATGTGTCCAGATCCCTAGATGCTTTTCCACTAAAAGTAGGGAGGGTAGAGTGAGGGATATTCTTCATGGATTCATTTCCATCAGGAGTGAGGATAAGAAATTTTAAATTATAAGAATCATTGGTAGTTTTTTTCTTGGTGATCCCCCATGATTAATCTTTGTGTTGGTAGAAAAAAGGTTGATGCTACCCACCACTCAAATTTCTTATCAATTCTTTTATTTCCTAGGGTGTAGAAGATGGATACTTTATCTTTTTTCTTAAGAATTTATGGATTCTTATACAATGGGGATGGTGTGGAGGTTTCATAAGATTCACCTAGTGTATTGACAAAGATTTTCTCTAAATTAGAAGATTCTATTGGCCTGGTGTTTCTTCAAGGAGCAAGAATAACCTTGAATGCGTCCTTAGCAAGAAATTTGGATGACAGAGGGAAGCAAACTTCAGATTCCTGAGTATGAGGTGATAATATTTTAATTCTCAAAGGTGGTACATATGGGTCTCTTTCAGGGGTATGAACCTCCTTAAGGTATCCATCTTGTGCTAACAATCCAACAAAAAACTCTTCCTTCTCTACCTATTCTATTGATAATTACGAGTGATCTTCAAGAATTTCTTTGTGTTCTCCAACTATTGCAATATGAATATCTGATCTTACATTAATGATTTATGATTTAGTAAAAAATCTTCCTATATAGTACCCTTCACTTTGCATACATCAACCACTTTTTTTTAACTTTTTTCCCGCCCTGTCTGCAAAAGGTTAGTAATATGGGGTTTTAAAAAAATTTCCACTATTCTAATTGTAAAAAGGAAAATTTAAACTATGAAATAAATAAATATTTAATCTAAATAATAATAATAATAATATTGGTAAATTAAAAAAATAAACATCTAAAAATAATTTCTATCAATATTGAAGATTATAAGTGTGTGACACCTTTCCCTAATAATGGTGCTAAAAATGACTAGTAGTTGATTCAAAGTTAGATATACTTCTCTTGATCAGAATGAACAAGGAGAGTCACCATAAAATTGTACCTTCTACTTCATTTAAATTTCAACTTGAGGACATAGACTTGATAGGATGATGTTACTATATATGCACACTCAATCTTTTAATTTGACCTTTTGCTAATTGTAATCTAAGATGTTGAAGTCATGTAGTAATTGTAATTCTAAAATTTAAACATGAGCATAATAATGTGAAATAAATGATTATATGTTGGAAGCTTCATTAAATAAATCTAAGAAATAATGTAAATCACACAATTCATAAATAAAACACAATTCATAAAGAAGTCAAATAACATTCTTAGTTATTTAAATGAGTTAGATTGTTGTTGTAGAATTATAAAGGGGGCCCTTCCTCCTTCTAAATCTATCTTCAATCCTTCCTCTCACAACACTTAATTGAAATTATAAATGCCTTTTCATATTAATCAAAAATGCAACAATGAATTACTGTAGGAAATTACAATAATAGTTACTTGACAAAATATACTTCTAATAATCTCTAATCAACATCTACTACTACTTCTCAACTCTTCTATATATATATATATATATATATATATATATATATATATATATATATATAATATAGAGGAGAATGTCTTATACAAAACAATATATATTATAATCTAAGAAACATTCGACTTAGGATAACCAAAATTGACTCCTTTTGCTAAAGTCATCTTCATGTGAATTCTAAAACATTGTTGTAGGACAAACAAAGTTGTTTCATATTTCAATTGCTCCCTTATTGGGCTCTATGGAGGTTATAGTTGTTTTTGTGAGTTGGTTGAAAGAGGAATCAAATCTATTCATCCACAACTTAGGTCATGCAGTGGATCTAGGATAGTCCTTGTGATGAGATTCCTTTGTTTTAGGATGTTCAATACTATATACCTGTTTCTCCAAAACATCATTAAAAAACATTATAGAAAAATCATCCTAAAGTAGTAGATAACTATCATATATTTTATTCCAATACATAATTTTAACTATTTAAAAAGTATAAAAACATAATTCTATTTACAGGATTATGGCTTTTTAAGGAAGGAAACTTATGGGAAAGAACACATGATAAATAGGAATGATGAGTGTGTTAGATGAAGACAAGAATAGGACATTTTTGGGGCTCATCACCGACCATGTAACTTAATAACTTAATTAAACCCAAAACATCTAATTGTGAATAATACCCACCTAAAATATGTGAAGTGTTATTATGAGTATGAAAAGTGACAAGTTCATGTGATATGTATCACTTGAATCTAATATCCATTTGTCTAAAGATGCAATAAATAATTGATTTGAAAGTGTTTCCCTTTACCTTCATAAGAAGTGGGAACAAAAGCATTTTTTTTTAATGCTTTTTCCAAACATTTCATTATATGCCAAAAATTTGTCTTTGAATGACCCATCTTTCCCTAAAATGTACATTGTTCACTATACTTCTTTTTGTAATTAGAGGATGACTCTTTGGACTTAGAAAAGTAGACTTATTGGTTTTAAAATTGGGATTTGTAGAAGTTTCAATGATTTTTGGCTTGTCATTGGAATTTGTCTTTATCTTTGGATTACATTTGATATTTGGGGTATTGACCATTAATGCTTTGGAATAATGGATGACATCGAGTTGTACAAGCTTAAATTGTTATTTAGTGATACATTCACAAAATATCTTAAAGGAAGGCATCTTAAAGTTAGTATGTAAGGCATCCATGGTGGAATAAAAGGAAGGTGAAAAGACTTTAAGTGGGCCGTTTAAATTATAAAAAAAAAATAAAAAAACTCTCTTCTTCCTTCTTGTCCTCACCACAATAATTTGATTATGACAAAATAGACTTAAACTTAGAAGTAAAATATTCAATGAATGGAAATTCACTATGCAAAAGAGAAGACAACTCTGCATCTAGCTTGAAATCTCTAAATTCACTTATTTTTCTAAAAACTCTTAAACTTATCCCATGATAAATTTGGTGTGGTGAAATCCATGATTTTTTGGAAACATGTAGACTAATGATTGCCATTGCTTCATCGTGTTTGTTGGCATACAAAAAAAATTCTCATATTTCTTTTGAAAATTTGGAGGTGTCTCTCTCAACATTGACCATAACCCTTTAGATTAGAAAAAATGTAATATTTTCTATTTCTAAGTGTGATAGTAATGGGGAGTTAACATATCAACATATTTATTCTAAGTCATTATGTAATAAAATGTAACACCCACAAGGAAATGAAAAATACCCATATGAAAAGAGATAACTCGAGAGATAATAGATGTCTGAATTGTACCTTGAAAGCCCCATATATTTGTATTATGCACAAAAATGACCCCCACCATAATAAGATCATAGATTATGCATAGTGTGTTTAAAAGTTTTTTTACAATGAGAAATTGCAAAAAACTAAAAAACATAAGTTATGACATAGAGTAAATCCAATTTAAAGTTGTAACTATGTAGAGTGTGAAAAAATACATACTTTAAAAAATAGAACTAAGATTCGATAGATGGATTACAAGATATGGAACTTGAAAGGTCCAAAAACTAGCATGAGACAAAAACCTAAAGCAAAACTTTTAATTTTTGGAAATAAATGATGTAGAAAGAAACTTAAAAAATCCCCAACACATTTAAATTGAAACCATGATTTTAGCATAAAAAGTAGCACCCTTCTAACCTTCCTTGAGTGTAAAATACTACCTTTTAAGCAAAAAGGTGTCAAAATAAAGTGTTGAATGGTTTGGGGTGCTAAACTTAGGTCTATTGGGCATAACGAATGGTCTGATCAAGGACTGAAGAGTAGGGGCTAGGGATATGCAACTTGAAAAATGTATCAATATGCACTATGCATTAATGTGTTAAGTCTTTACATAGAATGTTGAAATCTTCAAATGCACACCATAGGAACTATGTTATCCTAAATTGATAAAATGAGGACTTTTTATAAATATCTTAAAAATTCAAATCCAATTATGTTTGACTTCAACTCTATTTTTGCAAAAAAAATGTAAAAAATTCCTTACTAGCTTGCTACTCTTAGATCTCCCATGTAGTCTGCAACTTTAAAAAATCACAAAAAAGCAACCATGAGGCTAGAGAAATTGTTTTTTTTTTTTTAATTTATAATTTTTATCTACTTTCCATGAAAAATACAAGATTAGGTCCATTTTTTTAGGATTTTTCTAAAAATAGAAAAAACTCATAAAAGACCCTCAAAACATCATTTTGACTCAAACAAAAAATAACCAATGTCTAGTTTTGAGAACCCGGGATGTGAGTTGGCTTTAAAATGTGCTTATACATTGGAGAATATATGTAGGAATGTTAAAATCACTTGAAATTGCAAAAACCCATGCAACTACCTATGAATACTAGCTTTGGTACCATGTATGAGCAATGAATTTCAACGGAAAAAACCTTGGTAATTTAGATCTCACTCTAATCAAATGAAACACTATGAAAATAGATAACATATTATATATTTCTTTGAAATAAATCACAAAATATAAATTATAACGTACATAGAGATGAGAGGTATTTATAGCATAAATAAGACTAGTCTTCCTTTTTTTTATTATTCATTTTAAGTGACACATGTGAGTGGCCCACTTATCAATAATTAAACACTAAATGAATGCCTAACTTTATTATAATATTATGATATTAAAAATTAAATAGAATTATTAGAAAAGTTAACTCACTAAGTTTTTTATTTTGATTATGTAAAAGACCAGGTTTTACAAGGACTTGAAACCTGCGTATAAGTAAAAGTGTGATAAAATAGTGTAAGCCCCACAAGATGAGAAACCAAAAATGAAAATATCAAAATAGTAAGTTAGAAAACATAGTGGAAGACCAAAAAAAGATAAAAAAAATAAATTAATTAGAGAGGTAAGAACCCTTTGTGAGTGCCTTAACTACCTTAGTATCCTTCACTTACTCCATCAGTCTATTCTTAGTGATTTTATCCCAAGTTCTATCACTCAAACCTTTAACATCATCCTTTGGCATTATCATCCTCAATTTTTTCCAAAGAAGTTCCTTCTCTAGTGTTTTATTTAAGCACAATTTGAGGGAGGGTTTTGGAGAATGAATCTTTGTCACCTTGATGACCTATTTATGAGGAGTGCCCTTAGCCTTAGCATAGTGTGAAAAGGATTGAATCATTTTGGAAACTTCCTTATTAATGGAGTTCCACTCCTTTATTGATCCTGGCAAGCCAATTCTAGCCTCATGTAATTTATTTTTGAACCCCTTTATATGTTTCTTGTTCATTATTATCTCCTCCAAAAGGGAGGGCTTACCTTTACCTGATGCCTCCATAGAATTCCCTTCCTCCATCACTAGAGGTTTTGGTTTGGTTATAGTGAGTTGTAGGGCAGGTTCCCCAATATAGCTCTATAGATGGGGCTTATGGGGGAGCGGATAGGGAACAAGTGATGGGAATCCAAGGTAGGGTCTTCTTTGGGGCAGTCTTCCTCCATAGAAGACCCTTTTAGTGGAGCTTCCTTACCATGAAGGGTCTCACCATGTTTCACTAGCAAGAGAATGAGGCTTTGTTGAGTGACAATGTTGGCTTCATTTATTTGGAAGGTAAGTGTTGTGCACTCTAGGGACTTAAGAATGAAATAGGGAAAGTTAATCATGAAACTTTTGAAGTGATTAATCAAAATAAAATGATGTGAAACTATACATGTAAACTTACTTCTAGGTTAATATATTTCATAATCTACAAACACACCTCCGGCCAATACCTTGGGACGTCCATGCACATGATACCTTTTTTGTTAGTTTTGATGGTCTCATTGGTCTTAAAGAACCTTTGTATCAGTTCCATATTATTTTAATGGTATTTTAAGGCTTTTTCCCCCTTGCATAACATACCAGTGACTGTGTCGATTAATTCCTCTATAACAAATATTTTTATCCCACCTTATTTCCATTATTCTCTTATTCCAAGTAGCCATAAACTCCTTTTCAATGGTTGTAGCATGTCCTGTAACCCTCTACATGAATTTAGTAAAACCCTCTTTGCATAATTTTAGCCATACCTTTTTAATGTTCTGGACCTCTAAATAAGAGGTCGCTCTAGTCTATCCCTATCACCACCTATATTGTTCTTGACTATGAACTACAAGTTTGAGAGGAGTTTGGATTTAGTTATGCCTTGGTAGTACTCAAAGCTAGCAACTTCAAAATATATTGAAGTATGACGTTTCCTCCACCTTGATTTATTAAATTTCCACATGGTATTATGATGGAAAAACATAATTTTTAAATCCCCTTGCTTCAGATGTGAGTTTCGTGCATTTGGTCACCATTCCATCACCTTATGAAATAATGGCTTCATTTTGAATTGATTTTATGATGTGTTCAAGGATATGGCTACCATAATTCATAATTAATTTATAAATGTATTTAAAATACTTAAAAATGCACTCAAAATGATATACAAAGTAAATGGTTTTTAAGAAAAATTAAGGAAACATAAAATACAATATGTATGATAATTTTCTTTTATATTAACACTATAGTAGGAGGAAACATAAAATAGTGTATTTTTATATGTTATAGTAATAATTATATTTATATTATGATGGAATATCTAAATTTTATTTTTCATAATTAATGTAGTGAAAAAAATTCTAATTGTATCTCACCAATCAGTGGGCATTTGGTTGAGAATGTAATAGAATTATTAATTAATGTGGTATGTGAAAATTCAAAGATAAAATTCACATGCTTAATATATTTTGGTGTGTTTCAAATAAATGTATGTAAGATATTTATATTAGTTATAACTATGCTAATAAGCACTCTGCAATGATAATAGGGTCAGGGGGTTGACTACAATGTTCATGAGTTGTTAATAATTAATAACAACCTTAAATTTGATGTCCATTTGACCATCATAGGATAATTTTGACCTTAAATCTATTGTTTATTTGATCATCATATTGAATTTTTTATTCTTACTTAGAGAAGTCGACTGCAAAAATATAATATCTTGGGCATGCTATAAAGTTTGGAGCTCACTTTTTTTCAAAGAAATATTTTTAAAAATCCAATGGAATGATGCAACAGGATTGAGGTCATCTATCACAAGTTAGAGGATTTTTATTTTTAAGAAGGTAATAAACTCATTAATAAAAATTGTATCTAAAAAATTCAAAATATTGATATATTTTATTTTTCAAATAAATTTATTTAAGATATTTATATTAATTATAATTAAATTTAAAAGTCAATTTATACTATCATATTATATATTTTAATTTAATTTTAAACATATAAATTATTTTAACATTTAATAAATATTTTCCCCCATCAATTATAATAATCATATTTAAAATTTAGTCTATTTTGACATCTAAAAAACTAAAAATGCCTAAACACCTTGCACATTTCAACATTATTAGCTTATCTATTTTTGAATTAATACTACAATTAACCTTAAACTAGATAAATTAAATTAAATAAAGTAGATTGCTATAAATATAGTCTTAAACAACAAACTAGAGATGAATAACTAAAATATATAAAGTGAAACAAAAATAAACAAGGGAAAACTATGCAAAAGAGAGTTATATGTAGTCATCTGACTCATTAGAGGATTGCATAGGAAACAAAAATGTAGGAATATAAATAATGTAAAAAATCTATAAGTTTCCTAGAAATTAAGTGTGAGTTTCCTCAAGGACATGAATGCCTAGTAGGACAGGAGCAATAATCGTTGTTGTCCCTATTCGTTGATTGTGTCCTTTTATAAAAAGTTGGAACTTCTATAATAGTTGGGTGAGATAGTGGAAATTAAGTCTTATTTCATTAATTTGATCTTTAGAACCTATGCAGAGACCTAATTTTTAACCTTTTTTGGAAATAAAGATGAAAGAGAAAGAGAGTAACATAATCAAAAAAGGAGTAAGCCACTCTAAAAACTTGGTCAGTTAGATGAATTTAGATTACACTGATATTTTGATAAGATATATTGAATCAAATAATATTCTAAATATGGAAAGAAAAACATTCAATATTATGATAATAACAATATAAATGATAACTTATATTGAGCTTGTTTATTCATGTGTAGAAAGATTAGAGTAGTACAAGTGCAAAAGTGGACTGTCTAAAGATCTAGACCATGTTGTCAGATTTTGAATATTTGTTTTATAGCTGTCTAGACACCTATGTTTCCCTATGGACACTAACATCGATGCTAGTGTCCTAATTCTACCACTAATTTCTCATATGGAATATTAATTATTTTCTATAAATTCCACTTACACATGTTAGAGTTGAACTTTACCTTGCAGATTCTCTATTCATATCAATGCATAGGTTCTTGATATTAGTATTTTGATCAAAACCATATATCCTCTAATTAAGGCCTATTACCTTGTAAAAAAAGGGCTTAGTTGGATCAAATGAAGTCTAGTTGGCATTAAAGAGCCCTTTTTAGATGAGCATTGCCAGAATAACCATATACTCCAAATAAAGTTATAGGCTGATATTTCTCCCCCTTATGTGGATTTTTGTGTGAATAATAGTGTAATATGTTATATGCAAGTACATGTAGTGATCTAGCTTGATGAAAAATACTACTCATGTGATTCTCTTTGAATGCTTCATACATGTAATAAGACTACCCATATGACTAATTTTGAAATAAAGATGAATAGGGTAGTATAACTTAGTTTTAAAAATGATTTAGTGAGTTTGAATATGTGCTTGCTAGGTAATTTATAGATGAATAATGAGTAGGATTTTTTTATTTAGACCACACCTTTTGTAAATAATCTCATAGAAGGTTAATAAGGTAAAAAGGTCAACTTATGTATATCAGAATATTTATGAATTTGAGTTTTTTTAGGGTACAAACACAAGTGTTGGATTTGAGACACTAGTGTCTAAGTTTGAATGGTAGTGTCTTAGAGAATAGAGAATTATTGAACCTCTATACCTAATAGTGAAAGATATATATCAGGTTTTAATAATATTATGGGATTTAAGTTATCTAGGTAATCAAAATATTAGGGTCAAACCATAAGATAATCATTTAGGCATCATGAGATGGCAAATGTGACCATTTTGGATGCAAAAAGACAAGAACTGAAGGGTAAATCCTTGAGTGTTATTTTTCAAGTGTGTAAGACTAGTTTATCATGTAAAATACAAATTTGAGTATCTACATCCCCCCTAACATTAATCTGGTAATGTATAAGGATGGAATTACTAGGTTAAAATAAATAAATGTGTATCTTGGTGTGTATAACACACCTTGCTTTGATTTGAGCCTTGTTTGAATTTGTTAAATGTGTATGACCTAAAACCAAGAGCATGTTACAAGTGTAATTAGTGTATATAATCTAAAAATTAATAATTAAAATTACTTGAAATAAAAAAGAGTGAGTATACCTATGTATCGATGTAGCCATGTTTTTCCTTAATAGTTTACTTTGGTAATGATGCTTCCTAGGTTAAGCATTGGAGAGATGTTCACAATTGAACCTTGGATATGTGAAAATTTAATTGAAGGGTGATCATGCTCCCAATCTAGTGTAAGGATGAATTATGTCAAGTCCATTAAGATCTTTTGATCTCAATCGCTCAACCCAAATGTAAACACAATCTATCCAATTTTTCCAATCTCACCTAATTCAAATGGTGTAACCATATATCAACCCAAAATAATGGAAGTAGTGTCAATTCCATCAAAGGTGTTGAATATTGATTACACTACATAATGGATCCCACAACTGTATCAAATAAAAGATCAATTGGTGCTTCTTGGTAAGGTTAGTGCATGAATATTGGTATCGTTGAATAGTGTATCTTTAATTTGATGAATTTGCATGGAATATTCACCTCAAATGTGTCTCAAACTAAATTATATGTCAAAATATAACCTTTGATAAATAAACTATATATCATATGCATCACAAATATGAACAACTTTATCCCAAGTCTTTGAAAATTGGTGTTAAATATATAAGATTTTGTCATAAATGTATATATATTCATGCAAACAATATCAAACTATATAAATTATATGTATTTTATGTATGTGGAATCATGTCTCTATGACATTTCTCTAATGACATATCCCCCATTTTGAGTTGAGTGGATTGAAATGTGATAGTTGTCTCATCTCAAAAGAATAAGATAATCATGTTATATTTGTATGAATCATGTATTAAATAAGCATACAGTGGTATCATGTGTAAGTAGATATATCAATGAATTACACACTATCCAAAAATGACAAGCCATAAGATTCATGATATGAATAATGGAAATGTCTATAAGAAACAAACTCAATAAAAAAATCATGCACACAAAGTACTCAATGTCACATAAAGTGGGTCTAAGGAAACTATAAACAAGGGTCATTTTCAAATTTCACATACTCAAAAGGGAGGACATGTTCAAATGTCCACACACCAAAGAAACATAAGACACTTAATGCACTAGGGCCAAAAAATAAGGAAAATGTTCAAATGTTTCACAATCTAGACAAGGAAGTAAATGAGAATCATACTCAAGTAAGCCATGTTTTAAGATGAAATAAATGAAATATAAGCAACTAGCATAAACATGTCATATTAGTCCCTACATATGTATGTGTCAGTGAATTATCCTATAAAATAACATATCATTTACATTGTGTAAGGTAGTAACGTGATTATAATCATGTGTAAGCAATGGTATATAATATAACACGATAATGTAAAATTATCATAAAACAATAGAACCTGTGTTAATCATGATCAATAGAACCAAGATACCCCCAATGTAGTGTGTCATATAGGAAGAGAAAATGTCCAACATCTACATGCTCATGTATCATGGATCTAACGTATATTTGTATCACACTAAAGTAATTTTGAAATATACGTGCATATATAAATAATATGTTATCTATGAAAATAATGTAATAAACATATGCAAATTATAGAAAACATGTTAAATGTTAAACATCTTTGGATTTTTGCTTTCTTTAAAGGTTTTTTATTTTATTGATTTTTTTTTTGAATTTTTAGAAAAGAGAGGGATAGTCAATGATCCCATCTAAGGGATTCTCATTATGTGATATAGAATGATAATATTTATAATAAATTGATCATGCTACCAAGGATCATATACATGTGCTAAATTTGGAACTATAAAATCTGCAATGCTCTAACTATGCCTCATAGGATTCTATGGTCATGAAGTGGTAGTAAAATATGTAGTGGTTCATGGAGCCCATTATTTACTATTTTATGACTTCTTTGGTGTAATTTTTAATCTTTTTGACCTCTCTAAAACATGCATATCTGATCTCAATAATTGGGTAGGTGATGGTGTAAATGAGGTCTCTTTTGAGTCTATTATCTATGTTTGATGCAATGGCCTCTCAATTATAAATCACCTCAGAAAGTGGATTTACTTTTGATTACCCTTTCATGCATGATTAACCTTAGTAGGTTGTATGGTTAATTTTCATGGAATAAACTTATCTTTTTGTAGTGGATGTTCATATGTAATCTTTGAAACAGTAATTACCTTGTTGGCATGAATATACTTGAGACATCTATGTACTATGATAGGTATTGCATGGAGATTATCAATCTAAAGTCACCCCAATAACATATCAAATACTCATGTTTATGGTATAACTAAAAAAAATCGGTCACATGTGTTGAACCAACCTGTAAAGGTAAACCAATCTCAAATAAATTCTCACTAGAACCATTATCAACCATAACACTATGTATATGTTGATGATCAGTATGTGCTCTAATAAATAATGAGTTAATGTTTGAGTCATCATCCACAATCTTGTTGTCATAAAATGAAATATAAGGCCTCCAAACCATAGGAGATATCTCATGTATAAGTGTGACAATAATCCCATCTAATAGGTTCTCATAATATGGTGGAGGATGTGCATTTTATGCTAGTTGTACTTCTAGTGCTTCCTTAAAATGATCTTATAATGGATTGTTAAATATATTCTAATTTTGATGATCATTAAGTTGTGACCCTAAATATTTTAGAGAATATTCAAAGGTAAGCTATTTACTATCAATAATATCATGTATCTTGTGCTTCAACTTATAACATTGGTTTGTAGAATGCCCAACACATTGGTGGTAGTCGTAATAAGAATTTTCATCATATCCTTTTGGTACACATCAACTTGTATCAACCACCATAAGATGAGGGAGAGATATGAGATTACACTCTACGAGCTTCAAAATGAGTGAAGCTAGAGACTTAGGTAATCGTGTAAATTATTTCTTAGGTGAATTAGATAAGATGACTTGATTAGGTTATTCTAACACTATATTAAATATTATATTTGTTTTATTTTTAGCCTTAGTAGGTTTTATCTTATAGCTTGGTTTGATATGAAATTTGGTATTGGATGTAGTCGATGTGTTTTCTATATACTTAAGCTTATTCAATGCAATAAGTTTCATTTCTCAATCTCAAAAAATATGGTATAAGTCATCAATAGATTTAAATTTTGTGAAGACAAGATAATCATATATTGGGAAAATCAAACTTTGCTTAAAGATATCTTTAATCTCTCTATCTGCCATTAGATTTTTCATTTTGGCCAACATTATCTTGTACTTCAAAACATATTCATTTATCAGCTCATTGGTTCCTTGTTTGATCTTTGTAATTTGTGCATATGACATATTTCCAGTAATGATAATTGAAAAATGTTCTAAAATTGATCTTCTAGAGACTTAAATGATCTTATTGATTATATTGGTAGATCATAGAACCATGTCAAAGCATAGTCCTTTTAGACTTATTAGAAATAATTTATTCAAAATTTTATCAATGGAAGCATAATCTAAGTATGTTGCATAGAAAGAGTGAAGATGCTACTCAAAATCACCCTTGTTATCATAAAGTGTGAAATTGGGTGTTACAATATTAGTTGGAAAAGGTTTCAAAGATATCTTTGGTGTAGGAGGGTTGTGTAGTACATCTTGTGAGATAATATCATGAGTTGTTTTCAAATCTTTTTGCTCAATGTTGGTAACCTTAGCTTCTAAATCCTAAATAACTTAGAGAAGAATTTGTATACTAGACCCATTGGGATTAACATTTGATATTTGGAAAGTCACCAAAGGTGATGAAAACACCACTTTTATTATTGTAGACATTGTAACTAGTAATTGAGTTGAAGTATTAATTGCTCCCATGGAGGATGTAGCAATAGTTATTTTATCTTCATGAAACAATGATTTAAAAACATATCTCGGGCCCCCACTAGATGTAAGAATAAATGGTGTGCTCAAGGGGAGGGAGATTTGGATTGATGTTTGAATGCACATCTAATATCCCTAATATCTATATTAATAAATAACAATGGTTATTTATTAATTCTTTTTATTTTTTAGTTTCTAATATAGTTTTGAGGATTTGTTGAAGATATTTAGGATTTTCATGAATACACTCAAAAAATTACAATAGCTTTCACTTTATATTGATCTACTTATTCATGTGAATTATTATTTTGTGATTCATTATTTTCATGATTAGATTCATCCTCTATGAGATTTGTTTTTAATATTTTGCTCATCATCATTACTGGCACTCTTTTTATTGGCAAAATTTGACATGGTATTAACTTGAGACATTTTAGATGGCCTAAGGGGAAACTCAATAAGTTTAATATGTACACCACCTATTTTATCACTCTCTAATTTACATACAAATTATATAACATATATGAATAAATATAGCACAATAAAACATTAGGACAAACTAGGATTTGCATAAGAAGACTCAGAGGTTGGGTTTAAAAAATGTTTAACCCTTTTTAGAAATAAAGATTAAAAATAAAGATAACCTAATCAGATAAGGAGTAAGCTACTCTAAAAAATAGAGCAATTAAATGAATTTAAATTATACTAATAATTTGATAAGATATATTGAAACTAATAATATTCTAAATATAGAAAGTATAACATTTAATATTTTGATAATAGTAATATGAAAGAGAAATTTTACTTAGCTTGTTTACTGATGCACAAATAGATTTGAGTAGTGCAGGTAGAGAAGTGGATTATTTAGAGATCTAGATCCTATATTTAGATTCTAAATGTTTGTTCTATGCCTATCTGGATACTTGTGTCACCCTATGAACACTATCATCAACACTAGTATCCTAATGTTAACACTAGTGTCATGTATGGAATATTTACTCTTTTTTATAAATTTTACCTATGCCTATTAAATTTGACTATCTCCTTGTAGATTATATGTTTAGATCATATGCATAGGTTCCCAATATCAATATTTTTATCAAAACCCTAGATCATCCAACTAGGGTGTGACACCTTGCAAAAATAGAGGTTAAAGGACTCAAGTGAATTAAGCTAACCTCAAAGACCTATTTGTCAATGAACACTTTCTACATAGCCATATAATTTAAAGAGGACTTTAGACCAATGTAATTCTCCCCCTTATGTGGGCTTGTGTGTGAACAGTGGTGTGATATTATATATGCAAGTGCATGTAGTGATCTAGCTTACATATTAACAAATACCAATCATGATCTACTCTTTGAATATTTTAAATTTTTAATAAAACTGCTCCTATGATTGATTTGGAAATAAGGAAGAATAGGGAAGTGAACTCAGTTTTGCAAATGATTTTCTGAAATTGAATAGGTGTTTGCTTGGTAATTGCTAGATGAATAATGAGTGAGATTTATTTTGTATTTATATTGTTGGAATATTTTAGTGTGAAAATATTTTATATTAGCAAATATATTCATGCAAGTGATTTTGTAAAAAAAATCATGTAGAGAGTTTATACATTATTAGAATGATTTTCCTAGATTAGGGATATGAATGGTTTGAGGATTACTAGTGGTTAGTTGTAGAACAACTAATCTGTAAGGAGAGTGATTCTAGGAGAGATCCTATATATTTGTATATGTCTCAATCAATAAATTGATTAAGTTGATTGACAAAACTTATTATGCTCTACACATTTTTGAGCCTTCGACTCTTCACCATTATGGGATTATTCACAATAGTGATATCAGAGCAGGTTCCCTTAAACCTCTTTTTTTACCTTTCATTCATGTATTTTTACATTAAAATGATTTAATGGGTATGTGATGAAACCCACATGTAAATATCATTTTTCCCATTTACCTTGTTTACATGTTGATAACAATTTTCATTACAGACCACATAAAAATTAATTATCATTCACCACCCACCTACATATTATCCTCTCTTCTCTCATGTTGTCCATTCTATCCATAGTGTTCATTAACCCTGTTCATTATCTACATACCTAAAAATATATATTTTTTAGTGAAAGCACTTTTTATTTTTACATGTTGAATAAAATCATGACTTCTTATTTTTACATGTTGAATAAAATCAAGACTTCTCTCTTAACTCTCAACGAAAATTAGAAATTTGAAGCTTTCTAGAAATTTTAGAAAAGGAGGAACAAAACCCAAAAACTATTTGAATAGTTTATACAAATTTAAATAGTAGTTTTCAACCAAAAAAGAAGGATGTGAATCATGGCGTGTTTGCATTTGATGTATCAGATTCTGCGTGCTCTCTTCTATGCGGACACGATCCATTCATTGTTTAGATTGGCTTCTTCATTACATTTATTGAAACCCATCAGTGGATTTTGCTATTAGAATTTTTAAATCCCATCTTCTATTAGAATACTAGTCTAGGATTTCATTTGCCATTTCTATTAGAACTTTAGTATGGGAAATTGACTCGACTTAAAATCCTCATCATTTTGCAAGGGACACAGGCCTGAACACAAAAAAGAGCATAAGGTTTCAACATTCAAAAGGCATGCCTTAGCTATCAATGTATTGGATTTCTCAAAACTCATGATCCTCCTCATTCAATTTATCATTATTGTTTTTCAGTGTGAATGGTTTACGTAATTTTTAGTTTTAGTTTTTTTAAGTATGCCATGATTTGGTTTTGGTTCTGTGTAAGTAGTTTTAAGTATCTGCACTTTTATTTAGTTTTAATTTTCAAATATAGTTTTGAGTTATGTGATTTTAGTTTTTAATTTTTGTTTAATATGTTATATGGTATTTATTTATTTAATTGTTTCAAAAAAATTAATATTGTTAAGTTTATTCCATTTTTTTTATTATTTATAAGTTTTTTATTTGTTTTAAATTTTATAGTCATAGTTTTTTTTATTGTTTTTTATTGATTTTTTTTCAAATTTATAATCGCATATGTTTTACAATTTGTTTATTTTCAAGATTTGTATTTGTATTTTTAGTATTTTCATCATTACCATCTTTAGTGTAAAATTAGTCATATCCTTTTATCTTGTCATGTTATAGTCAATATGTTTGTGTCTTCTTTAATGTGGGTCATGTTCTTGAGTCAATCAATATCAAATAATCCTATGTTAAAGGCATTTTTAAAAAAAAAATGTTTTATTCCTTTTCAATGTAATAATTTCTTCTTGTAATGGATGCATTATCAATATAAAGTAGATGAGCATGTTCACACTATGGGGAATGTTGGAAAATATTTTAGTGTGAACATATTTTATATTAGTAAATATATTCATGTAAGTGATTTTGTAAAACAAATCACCTAGAGAGTTTATAGGTTGTTAGAACAACCTTCCTAGATTAGGGATATGAGTGATTTGAGCATTACTAGTAATTACTTTTTCTAACAACTAACCTATAAATAAGGAGAGTGGTTCTAGGGGAAATCCTAAATATTTGTATTATGTCTCAACTAATAAACTGATTAAGTTGATTGACACAACTTATTGTGCTTTACACATTTTTGAGCCTTTGCTCTTCACCATTATGGAGTTATTCACAACATATACCACACCGTTTGACAATATTATCATAGAGGGTTAGATTTAAGACACTAGCATCAATGCTAGTGTCAAGATCTAAATGGTAGTGTCTTGAATAATAGAAAACTCTTGAATCTCTTATTTAACCCTTTTTGAAAATAAATATTAAAATAAAGAGTAGCCTAATAAAACAAGGGGTAAGCTACTCTTTTAAAAGTATGCTAATCAATGAATTTATATTCTAAAAATATTGTAATAAGAAATATTGAATCTAATCATGTGCCAAATATAGAAATTACAACATTCAATATTTTAATAATATCAGTGTGAAGGATAAATTATACTTAGCTTATACACTAATGTGGAGGAGGATCTAAGCAAGGCAAGGGTAAGATTATATAAATATTTTGATCTAATCATTAGATTATGAAAATTAGATATTTTCTAGCATGGAAACTTGTGTCACCCTATGGACACTTATGTCAATGTTACTATCCATGCTTCAAAACATTGTCCTATATGGAATATTGTTTATTGATTAAAAATCACCCTAGGGTATTTTTGGGTTTTATATCACCTTTTATATTTTCATGTGATTTAAATATCAAAATATATCTCAAACCATAGATCTTCCTCTTAGGTCTTGTCACCTTACTAGAAATGGATTAATGGGTGTTTAAGTAATTTTTCTATTGAGTTTTCTTTATATAAATCAACCACTAAAACTCATAAAATGATAGGGTTTTATCCAAGAGTAAGGCATACCTGTGAGATAAATTTGTGCACTGTTGATCTCAAGTGACCATGAGGACTCCTTTTTGGCTAGGAAGGAAAACCTGGATACATTAAAGAACTTGAAAAAAATAGATTAATAGGATAATAAAGTGAGTTGCATGATAAAATACCAGTTTTAGGAAGTGGTAAGCTTCCTAATATGGATTCCGACCCACTTGTATTATAATTAAGCTGATAATGATAATGATATAAATTAAAAATATTATGAAGAATATAGATTTATAAGCTAAAATATGTCTATGATGCTATCTCTTCTTCTTCTCCATTGACTTCATTGAGTAATTAGAAATAGTCTAGTCAAAAGTGCTCAAAATGTTTAATATCTTCTTATATGATGCCAAGTTGATCGGGAATGTCTTTAATATTTGGTGTGAAGGCAATAACATAGAGGTTTACTAATATGAAAAAGTGGATTGATCACAAAAGAAGGGTTGAGTGATAATAGGTAAGTCTGTGATGTTATCAAACTCATAAGAAGTTCTACAAAGAGTCATCTAAAGGTGTAAATCCATGTTAAAAAGAGCAAACAACAAGATTAGACCCATTACTTGTTAATATTCTATAAAAATTGGTTCAAATTTCAAAAAGAATGACATTTGACAAGGATCAATCCATTTAATAGGATCAATATTGATTAAGAGAATCAACATCGATTATCTGAATTAACATATTAACAAAATTATGGCCTAAGGTGATGATTCAAAGAGGTAGGGATAATAAATAAAGTGGGATAAGCTAAATGGCATAAAAATGAAGTATACATACTAAATTATGCTTTTATGAAGATAAATCTTATCTCTAATGTCTTTTCAGATTCTAAAAATGTTTATGGCTTGTAAAAATGAACCTTTTATTCCTTAGAGATGATCTTCAAGGACTTTAGACTATGTGGGGATCAATATAAGAGAGCCGAGCATCAAGATTATAAAGTCTTTGTGTATATGGATTTTTTTCATGCATTCTGCAAGTGATCAAAGGTCCTATTGACCATTTTTTCCCATATGTCAAAATGGACCAACCCCCTATAGTCAAAATATTTTATATGGGGTTTTTATAATGTTGCAATGCATTTTGTATCTCATTTGATGTTATATCATATGCCATTTTAAGTTGGTATAGCCATATAAAATGTGAAAATTGGTAACTTAAGTGTGGCTTATAACACCCAACCCATAGGTCCCTCTTTCTTTCTCATGACACTCATAAGCATATTTTCATTGATTCCCAGTCATATGTATCCTTTCAGACTTAATATTAGCTCAACTAGACTTCTCTTTCCATGACTAATCCATCCCCCTAGGCCTCGTCAACTTAGGAAAATAACGTCACGCTTAGACTATATCATCAGTGCCACTCCTATTTGCTTTTAGTGCTCCTATCTAAATACCTTGTTGGCCCCAATGATTAGTTTCATCCTTCTCCTTGTCAACCTAATGTGAGCACATTCAACCCATGACTAATAGATCTTTATAAAATCCCATTCAAAGATCATTTGGAAAGGGATTGTAAAATATCATGAAGCAAGAAAGAATATAAGTAAGACTACTCAAGAAATCTTCCCTGTTATCTACATATAGCTAGCCAATACACTTACAAGCTTATTCAAATCTTTACACCAATCCCTAGCCACCTCAAGCACATCTAGTTTAGTATTTTGCATATTCATACACTTTATTGCACAAAGCACACCAAGTGAGAGAACTACATATGGTTTGATCCCTCTTCGGAGTATTAGTATGTAGGTAGTGTGCCCACATAATGGGTGTGGATACACATTCAATGAATATTACATGCACTAACCCCAACCTCCCCTCTTTATTGAAATTGGTCAAATAAAAATGAAGTATACAGTTTGAATAGAAAATCTGCTCTACATGGGGATCTATAGACTTTCAACTATCAAAACTTCATAGATAGGATCACACAATCATAGAGAACAAAACCTAGAAAGCTCAGATCTCTTAGAAATAGAAGTAGAGGTAGACTATAGCATCGATGCCACTCATGTCCACTTTTAGTGCTCTTGTCCAATAATAAAATGAAGGTCAGATCCTATTTTGTGACAGTGCCCCAGTCTTCAATAGTGAATCTCACACCCAGTCTCAGCCATATCAATAGGTTTTTAGCTATCTTATTTTCTCCCTCTTATTACTATTTTTATAAAGGTCAAAATTATAATCTAATTTACACAAATTAGTAGCTTAATTATTGCATATTTATTTACTAATTTTACTACTTAACCCCTTTAAATAAATTAAGAATAATACTCTAATATTCCTAAAATATTTGAAATCATTTGGTGAACCTGAATTACTTTGTTTGCACATAAAAACCCTAGGGTGAATTTCCTAATGATTTTTTTTATTTTTTTTATTTTTTACCTATTTAATAAAATTATAAATTAGCATTAAATTTTAAAATTTCATTCCAATTTTAAAATAATTTACTTTTAAAACCATAGTTACCCATACTAGGTTTTGGTATTTTCCCAGTAATTTTCCAATAATTTTTTTTACTAGCTTATTTTAATTAGAAATACACTTCAAATTTCAAAATTCAATAGTAATTTTCAAAAATATCTATTTTTCAAAACCCTAGTTACATCTTCTAGGTCTCTTTAAATCACAATTTTTCTAATAAATGTCTAATTTTTTACTTGCATATCTAACTTAGAAATTCACTTTAAATTTTAAAATTTCATAGTAAAATTCAAAATAATCATCTTTCAAACCCTATTTGCATATACTACATCCCATTGCTTCTTGAGGTATCACCTTATATGTTTGTGAGCTTTGTATCATTTTGTTGCATATTTTAGTTTCTTGTTTATATTATATCTATTTAATCTTTTGTACTATTATCCAATTTGTTTTCCTTATGTCACCTAAGTTCCTTGCATCTCTTCCTTTGAGATGAAGAGCAAGAATTAGTCTCAACCCTCTTGAATTTACCTAGATTCCATCAACTCGACCATATACCATGGATAAACAACTAGCTCAAACTCCTACTATAAATCCTACACATCCTAATTACACCAATTTTAATGAGGATAATTTCAACGATGAGTAGTATGAGAATAATAATGATGATGCAAACACTGGTGTTCATGATCCACCACATTAGACTCTTGATTAACTTCTACCAATTATTAATAATGATGTTATCCTCAACAAAGATTTGATCCTACAAAGTTTTCAAGAAAGATTCTAGGACCAGCCCTGAGATCTTACTCTTATTTTACAATCTATCATGGAAATAAAAAAGGATAAATAAGTTGAGTCTTCTATTCCTTTAGAGAAACTAGTTTCACATAACACTACAAAGGTAATTATGTTTCAACAACCCCCTATATCAACCCAACCTACCTCTATGCCACCAGCTATAACTAGTACATCTTTGTCTCCTGATGTGGTAACCCTTGTGTAAGAGATAATATCTCTTCAATCCAAAGTGATACCTCTTGAGCAAGGTGCCTCTATACATACATAAGATTTGGATTCTTTTTCTCTACTACATACACCATTGACATGTCACATTACTTCTACACCCTTGCCATAAGGTTTTGTTCAACCCAATCTTACTCTATATGATGGCAAGGGTCATCCAGAGATACATTTGAGACATTTTCATGCAACATGCTTAGACTATGTACTAAATGACTAGTTACTAACCAAGCTATTTCTATGGAGCCTAAAGTATTATGATTTACAATGGTTTTCTAGTCTACCAAATCAATTTTTCAATGCATTCAATCCTTTAGTTGATATGTTCCTAGATCATTTCAACATTAACATTGGTGATAAGATTTCATATGCCCACATTGCACAATAGAAATAATGATCAAATGAGCATCTCACAAATTATGTTCTTCAGTATAAGAATATCTTGGCTAAGATGACTAGCCCCATGGTTGATCAAGAGTTATAATATCTCTTCAAATAGAGTTTTCTACCAACTTTGCATGAACCAATTATGTTCAAAATATTATCTTCCTTCACTAAACTATGTTACACACTAAAGGAAAGAGAAGTCAAGTTAATTCAAATAGGTAAACTCAAGTACACAAGTATTTCAAACATAACAAATAAGAGTAACAAAAAAATCCCATACAAAGTAAAGGCCAATGTTAACAAGAGTATAAATCAACCCACAATCAATATGGCTTATGAGCCCCCTCAATGAGTGGTTCTATCAGTACCCCCTCGATGTACCTTTACCAATAAACCAATTTTTCTAGCTAGAGTTTTACAGTAATTATTAGAATGTAAAATCATATCTTTCCCTCCTATTCGATAATTTGACCAATAAATTCTCTTCCATGGGGATATAATCAACATGGAATTTTGCAATTTTCATAGGGCACTAGGCCATATAACAAATGGATGCATTAGTTTGAGATGCAAGATATATTATTTGATAGATGGAAATCATATTGATCTTAGAACTTTAGTTGAGCCTCCTAAAGTAAAGCAAACATAGGATAACACTTTAAAAATCTTCTTAGATCCCTTTCTACATCATTATAAATAAGAGATAGGGACACATCAAGGTTTCACCATGCATATCATGCACATCCACCACTAGATACATAAAAGGTACCTTTAATTGAGTTACATCCTTTGAGCAACATGATTTATGTATACAATTTTATAGTTCCAACTAGACCTTCCATCTCCTTCTCAGATCAAGATATCACCGAGGTTGATTCAGACTATCATGCACTCTTTATTAGAGCTTACATTCATAATCATCCTATTCATAATGTTCTCATAGGTAATGGATCTAGTGTGAACATGTGCACTATGACATTATTATAGTATTTGGGATATTCAGAGCAAGATATTAGCTCGATGGACACATTTACCAATAGATTTAGTGGGCACATATAGAGTTTATTGGGTGAGTTTATAATTCCTTTACAGGTTGGTCTAATACATATGGCCACACCATTTACTATAGTTTCTAGCATAGGAGTTTTTGATATGATACTTGGTCAACCATGGATTTAGAAACTTTGAGCAATACCTTCTATAGTTCATAGATGTGCAAAATTCAGTCATGCTAATCAGTTTTTTATAGCTGGTGGATTTCCATATGAGTTACCACTCCCCACTTCAGAGCCATCTCCTATTTTGTAGTCACCAATTTTAGTTTTTCCACCACTTTTAGTTTTTCTACTAGTTATAGTTCCTCCTACAGTTTTGATTCAGACACAGTTGAAGTATCCATCACCAGCATAGAGAGTTCATACACCTCCATGGCTTCAAGATTCTAGATAACTTCTAGCTATAGTGTTCATACCCAAGGTAGTATCATTGAGATCTCATGCATCTACTCATAGAGAACATATTCAAAGAGATTCTCTTACTACTAGATGGGTCCTTAAGATCCCTATAGTTGTATCTACTTCTTAGATTTATAGGGGGACCCCACACTTGAGTTCTACTTTAGATATTTTAGAGAATTTAAAACATATACAACTTTTAGATATACAGTCTTAAACCTTCCATCATGCTTCACAATCATGTACAATCCCTTTCCTTGATACAAGACACCATGATATGGAGTCTCCCATGAGACTCGTTGGTTAGTATCATCCCTTCACAGCTTACTTGTACATAGTCCTTTTCAACTTCTTGTACACATTTTCTTATGCTTGATTGTACATAGCTTTAAATAAATCAAAATCCCAAAATAATAAAAAATCTCAAAAAACCAAAAACAATTTAAATTTTCAAAATATAAAAACATTTAAATATGTCAAAAAACCAAAAACATTTTGATTGTATACATTATCTAGGCTTTACATTTCTACTACTATGCTAGACTTACATTTGTTGTTCTATGCTATTGTTTGTCAATTTATCTACATTACCATGCTTCACTTGATCTTATTTGAGTGTGTGTAGTGACATCTAGATCCCTTATTGCTTCACTCTACCCATTGAGGGGGCATCCTACTTCTACATTCAAGACACACATCGATATGCATACCCATTAGGGGCATCTTGTACATGACTACACCATCCAAGTTATGTCATTCCTACACCACACACTCTAGTTATCATGATGATATACGTTATTTACTCATTTACATGGATTACTCTATCGATATTTCACTAGTAATAACACTTGTGTATTTCTTAGCATATACTTAGTCTTTTACTCCATGTCTTGCATACTTCCACTTCTTGCTTTGACTAGTTAGATGTGATTATATTTCTAGTATTTACATGCTTTACTTTCTTACTTAGTGTAGCTAGATTATTTACATTTCTTAATTATTTTTTGTTTCCTATATATTCCTTACGAAATTTTCCAATGTCCTTTACTTCTATTCATGTGTGTGATTTACAACATTTACCAATGTATTTTATCTATACTCTTCTATGTGATTGTGGCTTTCATACCAGCCTTACTTGTTTCAATTGTATGTGTATGTGGCATTTGAACATGCCTTGTATGCTTGTTTGATTAGCCCCTTGGCTACCTTTGTATGCTTCTCACTTCTTGTCTTGTGTATTTGTTTGATTTTTTATTTCTCATTGTTTTCAATTCCATGATCTATAACATGCATTATCTTACCTTCTTAGATGCCATGATGGACATCATGCTCCATTCCTCCTTGACAACTAACAACTAATAATTAATTAGACTTCTACTTCTAGTTTAGTACATTACACATACTATTACATTGTTATATCTATCTAGTCATACCCTAATTGATCTAACAATCTCTCAATGCAAACCATGATATATCTTGAGATATTTTATCAATTATCATTGCTATATCATGTATCTTTGCAGCATAACACTTTTCTAGGGCTCTTTCTTCTAAGGGAAATCATTACAAGGTCTTCATTCATACCCTCAAAAGAGAGGGAAAAAATAAGGGTTTTGTCATAGAGATCAGAGCTCCTAATAGTAAAAAATTTAGCTTTTAGAACACCTAGAATATCAACTAGACATCAAACTAGATAAAATAGACTAGGTAAATAGTGAAATTGTCGTAACAGTTACTAGATTTGGCCCAAGATAATAGCACCAAGATTGGACTATAGAGCTAGTGCCACTAGTGTCCATTTTTGGTGCTCTTGTCTAAATGTAAAAAAAACTAGACTTTTTAGAAGCAAGTAGAAAAGTAGGTTTAACTACAATTTTTCATAGTTAGACTAGTTCAAAATTAGTAGTTTTCATTACACTTTTTATCAGAGAATCTAGATATAGGGGGCATCATGCATGGTATGATTACTCTCACTTCTATTTTTAGATATGATATTTGGTATAGATTCCAGATCAAAATCCATGTTTTAGACACTAGTGATTTGGGGTAATGTGCATGGCACATTTATTTTCTGTTCTTTCCAAGTTTAGCATCACCTAAGCATTCATTCTCAATAGTTGCATGACTTATTCTATTTTTAGGTGGTTGGAATCATTTTAGAGTGGCTTTCATACAAGAATAACCTTCACATTTTAGAGTGGATTTCATATAAGCTTAGTGCATCAATTTTGGACTTTCTTTCATAGAAGCCTAATCTCCATCTTTTGGAGTGGCCAAGAGTGGCCTAGTTTATAGCATACATTCATATATCCATACCAACATTGTTAGATCATATTACATTCATAGGATCTAGGATATATCTCATATGACACATATTTCATATTGATATTAGTTCATATCTTCATTTCATGAGATAATGATGGAGCCAAAGGACTAGCTATCATTTGTATTCTTGAGCCACCTAATTTAAAGGGATTTGACACACAGTCTAGACATCGATTAGTACATGCATAATCATATAGCTTCACTTAGTGGGTGATGATGGAGCCAAAGGTCTAGCCTTTGCATTCTTGAGCCACCTTAGGGAATTGAGCAATCATCTTCATTCATGATTTCACTCTTGGTATATCATACCTAGCATATCCGACATTACTCAACATCACAATAGGTTTTATATTGGTCCACATACCCATTGAGGTGTATTCATTCCTTTCTCTTCCTCTCTATCTCTTACCTGATTTTATACATTATTATCTTAGATATAGTGTATCTAGTAAGAACTGATATACTCTTTTTTTTTCTTATGGATTCAGACTTCATAATGTGTTCTCTATATACACACCCAACATCACATAGCTTCATGAGGTTCACCCTCATAGGTAAGTTCAATTATGCCTTCTATTTTTCCTTTATCTTGGTATTTTGCTTTGTTGCATCACTAAAATAAAGGGGGGGCAAATGAAGTAATATAAAATGTAAAAATTGGTAACTTAAGTGTGGCTTGTGACACCCAACCCATAGGTCCCTCTTGTTTAGTTTGATGACCCTCATAGGCATCTTTTCACTGATTCTCAGTCATCTATAGCCTTCTTGACTTAATCTTAGCTCATTTAGACTACTCTTTCCATGATTAATCCATCCCTTAAGGCCCCATTAGCTTAGGACAATAGTACCACACTTAGAATACAACACCAGTGCTACTATTGTCCAATTTTGGCACTCCTATCCAAATTCATTTTTGGACCCAAAAATTAATTTATTTTTATTCCCCATCATTTTCCTTATCGACCTAACATGAGTACATTAAACCCATGACCAATAGATCCCTATAAAATCCCATTAAAAGACCATTTGGAAAGGGGTTGGAAAATATCATGAAGTAAGCAAGACTACTCAAGCAATCTTCCCTATTCTCTTTATATAGCTATCAATACACTTACAAGATTATTAAAATCCTTACACCAGTCCCTAGCCACCCTAATCATATCTACTTTATTATTTTGCATATTCATACACTCTATTGCATAAAGCACATCAAGTAGGAGAACTACATATGGATTGATCCCTCTTTGGAGTATTGGTATATAGGCAGCATGCCTAGACAAGGGGTGTGGATACACATTCAATGAATCTTACACATACTAACCCCCCCTTTTTCTCAAAATTAGTCAAAGCATAATGGAGTTTAGGGTTTGAAGAGAACATCTTCTCTACAAAGAACTCTACAAACTTTTAGCTACCAAAACTTCACAGATAGGGTCACACCAGCATAGCAAACAAAAAACAAAAAGATTATGTCTCTTAGACAATATTAGTAGAGGTGGACTACAATGTTGATGCCACTCCTATCTACTTTTAGTGCTCCTACCTAATAATAAAATGAAGGTTAGATCCTAGTTTGTGAGATTGTCCTAGTCCTACATAGTGAATCTCAAACCCTATCTCAGCCATATTAGTTAGTTTTTATCAAAGTCTTATTTTCTCTCTCTTATTAATATTTTTAAAAAGTTCAAAATTTCAATTTAATTTACACAAATTAGTAGTTTAATTATTGCATATTTATTTACTAATTTTCACTACTTAGCCCATTTATCTAAATTAGGAATAATACTCCAATATTCATAAAATAGGTTAAATTAGTTGGTCATGGCCTAGCTTAGTCCTTGTGTCTTCTGGTGTATTAAGAATCATTTTGATCATATATGCAAGTAGCATATTTTCATGGTGCTAAATAGTTTTAGGAGAAGGTCCAAGATTTGCCTAAGTTTCCACTTTTCAAATTTTATCCAAGTATAGCATTCAAAATTCCTTCAAAGAAAGTGTTCCACAAAAATTCCACAAAAAATTACAAGGCTTATTTATTTTAGGAGTTTTTTCCCACTTATTTTGGGTAAGTGTATGAATTCTTTTGGGACTTTTGTTTTGGGTTTTTTGGCTAACTATCCATAATTTTTTCAGACATTTTGTCCAAAAAACTTTCTCAAAAGGGTTGTTTCTTCAAATAAGGCCCTTTTCAAAAGTTTTGAAGGGCACATTTTTTCAATAAATTTTCCTCTACACTTTTCCTAAAGGGTCATTTCTCAGGAGAATGGTCTTTTACAAAAAGCCTTAAGGATATATTTTTCAAGCAAGTGTCCTAGATAATTTTCTCTAAGGGTAATTTTCTTGGGAAAGTGGTCCAGTTCAAGGTTTCCAAAGGGTAGTTTATCAAGGAAATGATCTTTTGAAAAAATCCCAAAGGATACCTTTTTCAAGCAAGTGTCCTAGACAATTTTCCTGAAGGGTACTTTTCTCAAGAAAGTGGTCCACTCCAAGGTTTTTGAAGGGTAGTTTCCTAGAAAAAGGGTCCAATACAAGAGCTCCAAAGGGAATTTCAAAAAAGGCCAAAGGATATTTCTAAGGACACAATTCCTTTGATAAAATTATCTAGGATAATTTTTTTGAAGGCAGATTTCTTTCAAATCTTTTGTCTCGAAGCAAAAGACTAAGGTAGAATACTTTTAGTCATTTTGTCTAAAATAATTGCTCAAGGAAAGGATATGGCAAGATATTTCCTTCGGAGAAATTAGCTGAGAAAAAAATCCCACATAAAATGTCTAAAAAAGGTTTGAAGGAAATAAACTATGGATTTGTGATCTAAACAATTGTGTAGACATCAAGTTTGGGACTTAGGAAATAGTCATTTAACTTTAAAAACCTCTAGGATGGCACTACAAATGTTAAATTTAATCCCTAATAAATGATCATTAATGTTCAAAAATCTAAAGATATTTGTTCTATCATCAAAATAAGCTTGGGAAAGAATATTTATGTGCTTAAATTTGATGGTCCACAAGACATCACTTATTTTCTAAGGGATGATAAATGATGGTCAATGGGATGTCATATTTAAAGATAAATCAAGACAAATCCTATCAAGATTAAATTTTATAGTTTCATGAGCCTTAATGATGGTCATGTGAATGCCATTTTATGGGAGTGAGGACCAAAATTTTAAAATCATGAACTAGCCATTGGTTTTCAAATGGTGCGTCTTGACAGATCAATAGTTGGCATTTAATTGAGCATTTAGATCTAACAGTGAGTTGAGGTCAAAGGGGTTAATTAATCTCAAGTTAAAATAAGTGCATGAAAAGTGTTAAGGATGTGTTCAAATGGTAAAATATTTATGTATCGTGTTCATTCTTTTTGAGTAGGTCTGATGGAGGGAGCTGGGTCAAAGAGTCAAGGATTTGAACCAGTTCTCAATGACCAATCAAAAAAATGAGAGATAAAGTGACTTATACAAAGGTAACTAAAGTAATTTTTGATGGGGAAAAGTAAAAAAAAGGTATGAATCTAAGCTCAACCATGGTTCAGTTCAAACTAGAGCCAATGTTTTAAGGATACCACCAAGGTAGACAAGTAGGCTCCAATGATTTCATCTCTAGGGCCAATGCCTGAAAGGGACCTCTTTTCTCCACTATACACATCATAAAAAACTAGTTTAGAATGAGTAAAAAGACCTAATATATTTATCAAGGTTTTATAACCACATTAATGTTGGAACCCAATTGGGATGTTTCATTCTACCATTGCAACTATCAAAGAGGATCAAAGAAGGAATATTGTAACTGTGTAACCACTAGAAGTGACTAAGGTCAATCAAATGGTTTAAAAGAGAATAGTTTTCAAAATCAATTATAATTATGGTTTAATCATTGGAACTAATTGATTCCTTCCCATTTTTATCACCAAGGCTCCCTTTCTCTTGTGGCTTTTCTTCTATAAATATAGCTCTTTAGCTATTGTAAAAAATAACCACACCATGTATGGAAAAGCCCTACTAGATTGATGTTATATTATACTTTTAAACATTAATAAAAGTCTATTTATAAGTTTATAACTAATTTTTAAGTCTACTAGTGATGTATGGTGATGAGAAGTGATAATTATCTATCCTTCTTTCCTTTGTCCTTTCATGTTTGAGCATGAGTTCCTAGTCTGACATGTCATAAGAGTGTAGTTTAGTGTGTAAATCTTTTCAAGTGTACAATTATCCTCAGAGTGTAAAATCTACCCTTTGGTTCATTTACCTTGTATTTTTTCTCACATCTCACCTTTATATTGAAATACTCATATTATAATATATTAAAACTTAGAGACTAGTCTATATTTTCTATTTCATTATAGTATAAATATGATGGTCATGTGGAAGACATTCTTGGTGCATCGCCTCCTTTAGAGTAGGTTCAATTTATGAATTTTATAACTCTTTTCCCCCATAAATAAGTAGTATCTTAAGTGATAAACATTGCATGATATATTTATGGAGCTATCCCTTAAACCTAGAGTCTCATTTCTGACATAGGTACACCCACATACCTAAAAATGTTCCCATGTTGCCCAAATCTAGAAGAAACCTAAATAAACTCTTCTAGGATGTAAGATTTGGTGACAAAAATTTTGGCATGCCCAGTGGGACTAGGTCCAAGAGAGTGGAAATATTATTGGTGTGTCTTTCCTCTATCAGATTTTGGAAGCAAGTAATCTAGCACCAATGAAGACTCCAAATGATAACTTCTAGTTATAAACAGTCCAAGTATCTTTAGTTAAATTTTTGACCAATTTTTTATATTTCCTTTGATACATGAGGTTGACATGAATATCCATACCATGGACCTCCTTATTAGCCTTGCTATGAGCCACAATATACTCACCAATAGTCCTATCAAAATGGTATTAGTCCTATGAGCCATGAAAACCCTATAATCCTCCATTCTCCCCCTAGATAGACACCATGTTATTGGACAACCCTATGAGGAAGGTTAAAATGATGCCTATGAACCTCAAGATTACTCCTATGAGTCTTGTCATGTGGAACAATATGTTTCTATGGACCCTATATCAAGGTATTACAAGGCAAGATATAGATTCTTATAGACTAGAATGCAACAAAATGAATCCGGTCTTGATCCCCATCATTCCCCTCCTCCTTCACTCTTCCCATCCTATATCAAGTTTTTGTTAGAATACATACCATAGTTACTAAATATGGAATATGAATGGATCACATGGGATGATGAGTACAATGTGTTCCCTAATATTCTTAAGGAATGGTTGAAAGGTGCTACCCAAGAACATATGTAGAAGTTAGAGACATTTGAAGAACTAGAAAGAAATCAATAGGTTATCAAAGAATAAATGGAATTGGATAATAAGTGCCTTCAATGCTCAATATATATGTTAAGTATGTGGGAGGATAAAAATCTCAAAAAATAATATGTTGATGTTGAATAATTTCAAGAAAGCTATTGGCAAGATGCAACTCCTACTTATGTAGATGTTTTTTCTTTTAACTAGCTTAAGAAATCACTTCCCTATGAGATTATTAGTGTAATACTCTTTCCTAAATATACTCCTAATCCTTCTCCTAACCCTCACACTTCATCTCCAATTCATCAGCCCCCCATCACTTCTCATCCTTCTACTACATCTCATATTCTATCTCTTTCACATGAGCCCATCTTGAGAGAAGCAAGTGAAGAGTAGCAAATCCAAGATGAGGCTGACCAAGAGGATGTCATGAGTTAATATGAAGAGGAAATCACCATAGGGACTCCCCTAGGTGATCACAAGTGTAATCATACCTTCTTATATGAAAAGAAACATATTAAAGATCTTATTGCAATTGTCTATGAGGGATGTGGGCAAGGCTTGAAGAGAGATGCATTTGAAGAAGGCTTTGTGTCTAATCATGAAGTTGTGGATGACCATATCAAGCATGAAGTGGATAATTATATCAAGGAGGAAGACCAAGTCACTCCTCAATAAACTAAAATCCTAAGAGTGTCTCATGAGACCAAGGTAAATGAAATAGCTCTTAAAGATAACATTCATGAGGAAAAAGATTTAAGGTAGAAGTTCAATGCAATATGAAAGGAATTTGAAAAGTTGGGTAAACTCCTCCTCTTACAAAAGATTACATAATTAATGATAGGTGTACTGATGAGCCTAATAAACTTGATCTTGAGTGTTCAATCAAACATGAAGGTGAATGTCTTTCTGTTGATCATGAACATGTAGTCATAAAGGAGTTTGATGTAGTTTCTACTCAAGAAGTTATCAACATGGAGGATGAAGTCAAGGAATAAGTTGAGGTTCCTCAAGGATAGTCAAGAGATCTCTCTAAGGTTGAAACCTTTCCAAAGGTATAAAACCATGAATAATAAGATCTCAATGCTTTCAAACATCAAGTACATTCTATCAAAGAGGAGAACAAGGTTGAGAGGATTATCATATTCACAAATTTGCATATCAAGGGCCAAGTACATGACAAGGTAGAGAAGGAGTTTTCCATGGAGGAAAATGATCAAGATTGGGTAGACTATGAATATCTCTAGGATGAGCTTGAATAACTTGTAGTTATAGATAAACCCAATATTATTGAGGACACTATGGAAACTAAAAAGTAAATACTTGTTTAACCATCATTAGAGGTAATATCTGAGGAACCATATGAGGAATTTAAGGATATTTGGATGAAAGAAGAGTTATTTTCCATATATATCCTATTTGGCGCTAATTGGTTCTCATTGAACATTAGGCCAATGAAGTTGGAAAACACCATGAAGAATATGGAGGCATCAATGTCAAGCATCAAAAGGCTACATGTCTCATTTAACCCTTCATGTCATAAAGCAAGAGATGTTTCAAGCTTCCCCTTTAATCCTGGTGGAATTTTTTCATCTCAATTTACTTAGTGCTTAGGTCTATCTTATAGATTTTAGGTTAGGTGTGTGTTTCTTTTCTTGTTATGTCCCAATAAGTGCTTGTGAAGCACAATGTGTTTTTCTTAGTTCCTTGATTTGTATTTTATTCCTATTATTTTACGTGTTTTTTGTGTTGTTTAAATTAGTTTATATATCTAGCATGTATACTTGTGACTCTATATCCCAATGGCCAAGATTAGGCAACTGGTCATGACATAGCAAGCATGCCACCCTTGGGAAATCATCAAATATGTTGACCATTTTTTCCCACAAGCCAAAATGGATCAACCCTTTTATAGGAGTTTATTTAATGTTGTGGTGTGTGTTGTAGCTCATTTGATGTCATTTAATATGACATTTTAATTTGGCCATGCCCTAGCTTAGTCCTTGTGTTTTCTGGTGTCTTAATAATCATTTTGATCATATATGAAAGTAGTAGATTTTCATGGTGTTGAATAGTTGTAGGAGTAGGTTCAATATTTTCCTAAGTTTACACTTTTCAAATTTTGGCCAAGTGTAGAATTCAAAATTTCTTTAGATAAAGTGCTCCACATAAATCCTACAAAAAAATTACAAGGCTTATTTGTTTCTGGAGTTTTGTCCCACTTATTCTGGCTAAGTGTATGAATTATTTTAAGACTTTTGTTTTGGATTTTTTGGCTAATTGTTAGGAATTATTTCAAAAAATTTATTCAAAAAAATTTCCTTAAAGGATCACTTCTTCAAAGAGGGTCCTTTTTAGAAGTTCTGAAGGGCACCTTTTTTCAACAAAGTATCCTCTACACTTTTCCTGAAGGGTCATTTCTCAGGAAATTAGTCCTTCGCAAAAAGTCCGAAGGATATATTTTTAAAGAAAGTGTCCTAGACAATTTTCCCAAAGGGTAATTTTCTTAGGAAAGTGGTCCACTTCAAGTTTTTTGAAGGGAAATTTCTTGGTAAAATGGTCCTTTTCAAATATGCCAAAGGATATCTTTTTCAAGCAAGTAACCTACACAATTTTACTAAAGGGTACTTTTCTCAAAAAATTGGTCCACTTCAAGGTTTCCAAAGGGTAGTTTCTCAAAAAAAGGTTCCAATGTAGGAGTTTTGAAGGGAATTTAAAAAATGGTCAAAGGACATTTCTAAGGACATAAATCCTTTGGTAAAATTGTCTAGGAATTTTTTTTTGAAGTCATATTTATTTCAGAGCTTTTGTCTCAAAGCAAAAGACTAAGGCGGAATTCTTTCAGACATTTTATCCAAAAGAATTGCTCAAGGCAAGGATATATAAAGATATTTCATTCATAGAAAGTGGCTAAGACATAAATCCCATAGAAAATATCTAGCAAAAGGTTGAAAGGAAATAATCCACATATTTGTGATCTAGACAGTTACATGGACATTAAGTTTGGGCCTCAGGAAATAGTCGTTTGATTTCAAAACATTCCAGGATGGCCCCATAGATGTCAAATTCAAGCCTCAATAAATGATCATTAAAATTAAAAATTCCAAAGACATTCATGCTAATGTCAATATAATCTCAAGAAAAATACATCTATGCTTAAATTTGATGTTCTGTAGGATGTCACTTACGTTCTATAAGATGACAAATGATGGTCGGTGGGACATCAAATTTAAAGATAGAGCAAGATAAATCTTATTTAAATTTGATAGTTACATGATTGTTAATTATGGTCATGTGAATGTCATTTTATGGGAGCAAGGACATCAATTTTAGGATCATGACCTAGTCATTGGCTTTCAAACAATGGGTCCCAATAGATCAATGGTTGGCATTTGGTCAAGCATTCAAATCTAATGATGAGTATAGGTTAAATGGGTCATCGAATATTAAGGGAAAATGAGAGTGTGACAAGTGTCAAGGATGAGTTCGATTGGTAGAAGATCAATGGATTGCCTTCATTCTCCTTAAACAGATCTGGTGGAGTGAGTTGGGTTAGAATGTCAAGGATTTGAACCAATTCTCAATGACTAATTAGATAAAAGGAGAGCCCAAGTGACTTAGACAAAGGTTGATAAAGTTATTTTTGATGAGGCAAATTAAAAAAAAAAGTATGAAATTGAGTTTAATCATGGTTTAGTTTGGACCAGAGCCAACATTTTAAAATATGCCACCAAGGTAGACACATAAGCTCCAATGGTTTCATCTCTAGGGCCAACCAACTGAAAGGGACCTCTTTTCTTCACTATACAAGTCATGATAAACTAGTTTAGATTGATTTAGCATGAGGACAAAGTCCTAATAGATTGATCTAGTTATTTTAACCACATTGATTTTGAAACCCAATTTGGATGGTTGATTTTATTGTTGTAATTGTCAAAGAGGATCAAAGAAGGAATATTATAACTGTGTAACCACTGGAAGTGATTGGGGTCAATCAAATGGTTTTAAGGAGCATAGTTTACAAAATTAATTATAACTATGGTTCAAGCATTGGAATTTATTTATTCCTTCCCCTTTTTAGCACTAAGGCTCCCTTTCTCTTGCAACTTTTCTTCTATAAATATAGCTCTTTAGCTATTGTAAAAAATAACCACACTATGTATGGTGAAGCCTTGCTAGATTGATGTTATATTCTACTTTTGAACATTAATACAATTTTATTTCTAAGTTTTTAAATAATTATCTACATCTACAAGTGATGTATGTTGATGAGAAGTGATAGTTATCTATCCTTCCTTCCCTTGTCCTTCCATGTTTGAGCAAGAGTTCCTAGTTTGACATGTCATATAGAGTGTAGTCTAGTGTGTAAATATTTTCAAGTGTAGAATTTCCCTTGGAATGTGTAATCCATGCTTTGGTTCATTTACCTTTTATTACTACTCACATCTCTCCTTTATAGTGAAATACTCATGTTATAATCTATTAAAACTTAGAGACTAGTCTGTATTTTATGTTTCATTGTAGTATAAATGTGATGGTCATGTGAAAGACATTCTTGGGGCTTCACCTCCTTTATATTAGGTTAAATTTATACATTTTATAACTTTTTCCCCCTATAAATAAGTATTAGTTTAAGTGATAAACAGTGCATGATATATTCAAAGAGCTTGCTCTTAAACCTAGAGGCTCATTTTCAACATAGGTACACCCATATACCTGGAAATGTTCCCATGTTGCCCAAATCTAGAAAAAGCCTGAACAACCTCTTCTAAGGTGCAAGATTTGGTGACAACAGGTCCCTTGGGAAGATTTATTTTTAGTATACATATTCAATGTCGATCATACTAGATTGACATTGATTTGGGGAATCAGTGTTGATTCATTACTATCTTTACAAAATTCATTGTAAGTTTGTTTTAACCATGTTATAATTATTGGGGGTTCTAGGTTTCACCTTAGCTAAGGAGAGGAGTGTTCAAGTCAAAACCTCAAACCTAGTCCAACATGGGAGTGACCTTCAACTATGGGCTATGTAGTTTTCAAGTCACACCTCTATATTTTATGGGGATAGCTCCCCTAATTTGACAATTCAATTCTCTCTGAGACCTAACTCTTTCACAAGGAAAAGGGAAAGGGATGCAAGAATCTACTCTAGGTTTTGATGCAACAATTAATGAAGGATCCATTCTTAATCATTCCTTTTGATAGATACTAGTGAACCTAATGGAGAAAATGATCAATCAAACTCTTCAATGGTGTTATAGCATGAATATTTTATATGAATGTTGGATATTATTCTACAACTTAAAGGACAAAAGGTGATAGGTCTATGCAAGACACTATGAACTCATGACACTTCAAGATAAATCCTTCATAACACTTCACACAACTTACAATGAACCCAAAATTGAAGCTATGTATGTGAAGGACCTATATATGATGATCTAAATCATACATTCTACAAATCAATCTCCCAAAAAGTACACTAACATTCAACAAGAATCTAATACTATCTTCTATTGATTCAAAAGAATTTACAAGGTAATTTTGGTAGATATTTACTAACCCAACTGAGGGATGCCAAACAAGAGGTTAATACCTACTTACATAGAGAAAATGAAAGAGAATAGAGATAAATGTATGCATGGGAAAGCCCATGAATGAGACCCATGTGGCATAGGGTAGTTACATGGGTTTTTTCCCTCTCCTAAAGCATTTACATCTCATTAATGAGTCAATTTTGGCATTATGGAGGCTATAAATCCCTTAATTGACCTTATTCAGGCCTTGACCATTCTAAAAATATCTAAATATTCCTCCTTTGGTAGTTATGCAATGTACATGGGGTGTAAATAGGTCTCCTTGAGGCATTGGGCAACCTTTCCTTTAATATGCATGCTAAATGGTTCATGAAACTACCACCGCCCATTCATAATGGCCTCTAATTTGGTGTAGTCTCACTTAGATGATAGTTACCTTACATAGAAATGGAAAACCAATGCTCTCACACCATCCTTTGCTTAGTAGATTCTTCTATTTATAAGAAAAGTAGGCATGTGTTGCTTGTTCTCCAATTTTCTATTTGTATTCACTATTTGAGTGATCAAATATTTGAAATTAGGCTATAGATTCATTTGATAAGACTTAGATAATCCTTGGAAAACCTATAGTCCATTGGCATTGGGATCCTTCAAGAGTTCTTTAACTACAAACACACATTAGCCATGCATTACCAAGCTAATTGGACTGCCTCATAGGTTGTCAATTTAGATGGAGATGGTAGGTATGCTTTTAGTCAATTATATGAGCCACATTGACATTAAATGAATATAACAAGTCATCATCTCACTCTTCCCATATTTTAGAACTTATCTTTAGGTCTTGCAACACAACTTATGTTCAAAACCCTATAAATTTGCCTCTTCAAAAAGTGTCTGTATAGTTTATGTACCATCTAAAGTCATGAATTGGATCCCTCTTGAGTTTCCAACAAGATCTAAGTGATAGCTAAGCAAATTTTGGGTAAATTAATGCATAATTCCTTAAATCTCTCTAGACATGTCACTATTAGGGTTTAAGGGAGGTTTAGGGATGTCTAGGAGTCTTAGGCATGGTTCATGGAGAACTAAGCTTTGACCTTTGAACTAACTACACAAATTTCAATAAAATAGTCCCTCTCACCTTCCATGTATATTTATACCTTCCATGCACAAAACTCAAGCTATGGTGAGCACTTAATTATTCTCCTTATGGGAAGAACTTGCTCTCTGAATGACCTATGTATGTCTACAAGTAGAAAGGTCTACTTTAATGGCCTATTTAGGGGTCTAAATTAGCCAAAGGGATTTTAAAACTATAGTATCTATCCCATTTTGATTTGGAAGAATTCACATTTCCAAATTTATCTTTTGTTTCACCTATTAAAGGCATAGTACTAATAAAGATTAAGGATTGGTTTGTCTACAGACCTGAGATATGACTTATAACTTGCACACTAGAGCTATGAGAAACCTTTGTCTCATGTATTACTATAAAAACACCTTATATGCTCAAATAGTAGCACCATTGACTTCATTATACCAATTATCATTTTTAAGATGCATATAGTCATGTATTCCAACACCTACACCTCTCTGTTTGATGAACCAGTCATGGAGGTTAGCATGGAGACTACCAAGAGGATTTATTATATGTTTTGGTAGTCATTTTCTCTTTTCTAACTCATTTTTCACACATATTCTCTTTGTATCCTTGTTCTTGAGCTCAAAATAGAATATTTAGGCCCATTACATACAACTTTACCCATAGACGTGCCAACCAAGGAGTCATAGTGGTGCTTAGAGGACCTAAGAAGACCTTAAAGGTCATTTCATGGTCAAATATCTTCATTTATATGGATTTTGCTGTCAAATTCCATCATTAGTTCATTTGTGGGGTTTTTGTAGGGTTTGTGTTATCCACCATATTAACAATGGTTCATAGATTATCAACTTCAAAGCCTATAACAAATACCATGGATGTTTAGGGAACTATACCCCTCATTTATAATGAATAGGTTGGGTCCGCATGTAGTGGTTATTTGGAGATATAAACATCAGAAGGTGAGATTAGGGTTGTTTACAAGTAGTTTTGAGAGCCTATTTTCATAGTATTCATTCATAGATCCTAGCCCCCAAATGCCAATCAATATTCTATGGACATTTATCCCATGTGGAAACTTAAACTTTCCTAAGATATTTTCTTGTGGGGATGCATGTCGTGAAGTATGTGAATATTTAAAGATTCCCCTCAAATTGCCTTTGTGTATATAGACTAGCTCAAGCTAGGTTTTATGAAACTTGGCTCAATTTTGTCACCTCTTGGTACTTGGAACCCATTTTTAGGGTCTAAAACATCCTCACACTTCTCACATTGGCTATTGAATTGGTCTTAATAGCTTTTAGAGATCTCAATATGTCACTAAGGTCTATATGTAAGTTTGTGTGCTTGATTGTGTTATCTCATCTTTAAGGTTATTGTGTGAAAATATAGGTATTAGACATTAGGAGGGGGTTTGGGGGACCTTCGACATCATTGATCATTTCAACAATACCTTATGGGGGTTTCATATTTCTTGCATACCTAATATAGTATGGGTGAACCTTCAACTCACTGAGTGCTTGCAATAGACAAGCCTTAGTCTAAGATAAAATAGTGGGTATACCCACTATTTTTCCTAGAAAAGTGAATATATGATTCTATTTATTAGGTCATGATAATAATTTTTACCAATTTTGGGGGCTTATCCATGCTTAGAAGGATCTCAAAATATCATTTTGGCCAAAATTAGTCCCAAACTACCTCCTAACAATGCACTCAAGTTTGAAAATTTTAAATATTGCCTATAACATTACCTCTAAAGGTGATTGTGTCTATGGAGTTTCATAACACATTATTATTATGATCATCATGCCTAGGTGATAGTTTTGCCAACACTACCTCCTTGCACATCTGATCTTTCACTCAAACTCAATCTCATACTTACATATGTCTATGTTGTCTGATGACTGTGATGGTGTCATTATGTCTCCTTAGTGGTACTGGCCATTGAGTTTGGACTATTGAAAATATGAACCTTGATCATCTTCATATGTATTTTTCCTCTTAGCTCAAATGAGATGGAAATACTAATATAGACTATTAATGCCACCTGTGACCATCTTCCACTATGACTGCCTACAGGGTTTCATTACCAAGCACGTATAGGTTAGATGTGACCCATATAGTGCTTGATATTTGTGATATAAGTGGATCATATCACCATTAAACACTCTTATGATGCATATTATATGATGTTCATACCAACCTTTGATGTATTAAACAATCCACCTAGTATTTCTTAGGACCCTACTATAGTAGCCCTAAAGGTTGGTTGTAGGTGCAAATTTACATGCTTAGATTGTTGTATTACATATAGGTCCAATACCTAGTGGTATAAATTCTCTTAATGGTGTTAATGAAGTTTTTATGTCACCTTAGCATGATTCAAACCTTAGAAGGAAGGAAAATGAATGAATGAGGGTGGTAGTGGAGACATATGGAGTGGGATGTACATGGAGACATGGGTTAATATAGTGCAATGGTAGTGAAAATATAGTGGGACCACATAAGTATGGAAATGACATGATATGGAGGAAATATTCTAGTTAAGACCAATCTAAATGAACCTTTCTAACTTCCTAATGCATACCTTAGAAAAAATGGAAATTTGGGGGTAGGAGTGAGGTATATGCAATATCAACATGAAACCTAGGACACTTAGAAATACCTTAACTTTCATGAAAAACCTTAAAACTTTCTAAAAGATGACTAGGTGACTTGGATACAAATAAGGTGATCTACAAGCCTTTGAGGCCACTATGGGGGTTGGCAAATTTTTTATAAATGGTATGAAGGTGATCCACTATCACTTTAACATCTATTTTTCATACCCTTGGGTTACATTAGAGCTCTGAAAGTGTTATTGATTCACATATACATAATTTGCCATGCAATGTTTTTAAAACATACACAAATTAATCTCCTTGAAGTATTCTAAAGTAATAAGGGGTGTTGAAATTTTAATATGAGTAAGAAGGTATTGAGAGCCTTGAAACACCCTTACCAACTCTTCAACCTTGCCTGTAGGCTCTAATGATGGCATCAAAGTTTTGTCTCTTACACAAAATAATCTATAGACTATACATAGGGACCAATCAATAAGATTTTCAAGCCATGATAGGTCACACATATGAGTCAAAAACTGAGAGTGCCATGAAAGGATTATTCAAGGCTTGAGGAAACATGATCCATGATTATTTTTAGTAGATAAATCAAAATATTCTAAAAACCATTAAGTTAAAATGGTCATGTGAAAATTTTAGGGGCATAGAGGTTCCTTAAATTCTTAAGGAATGTTAATAAAGGAGAGGAAGCTAATCCCCAGACAAATGCCCATTGATGGAAGCTATCTAGGTCTACTTTCCATGGATATGAGCTTGGGCCTCCACTTTCTTTCCCCTATATGATATGAGTACAAACCTGAGGGGTCCTCTAAATTTGTTAGTGAGCTTAAAGGATACATAATAATTTTGATCTCTTATGGAACTACTAATAATTGTTTCCTTCCCCATTTGATCTCCCTAAGCCCGCTCTGTAAAATCATGCCTCTGACTGAGGTAGTTCATATAGTAAGGATTTGTATTATTAAATAAACACCTAAAAACTATCATTTTCTCCTAGAAATATTCTTTTTTTAGACATAAAACGTTTCTATTAGGTGTTATGGAGAGAAATTTTTGGAAAACAACACTTTAAACTTGGTGGTACAAATTGAGGGAATTAAAAGGTCATAATTTAGCATGTGTGGGTCCTTTTTAGGAGGAATTAACATTGAATATGGTGATAGTGGGTCTAAATGAGGCATGAAACCATTTAATAATGGCTTGATGAAGATAATAAGTTAAACTAGAGGTGTATGGGGTGTTTAGTGGTTTATCAAGGCCAAATTGCATCTCATTATGACTAAAAACGTTGACTATGCTCAAATATATGGCCTTAAAAGGAGGTATATCAGTTGGATCACCATGTTAATGCATATATGATACCTTGATAATTAATGAAACCTTAATTATAACTTATTAAAATTCATATAATGTTTCTTAAAGGCTTGGTAATAAGCATATCTCTTATGATCATGTAGGACCAATGTGTCTCTAGGCCTCTATAAAACCACCTCATTAGTTTGTCTTCACCATTTGATATTTTACATTTTGAGGACCTTTAAAATTAATCAAGGCCATATATGTAAATTTTAACACCATGACACTACTTGACTCAGGTTGGAAAGGATACTTGAGGACACATATGGACTGATAAGGTAGAGATGAAGCATGATAATACTATAAAATGTTTGGACAACATTGACATACTCATGATATGAATAATAACCTTAATGCTAGTGATGGATCATGAATCAAGCTATAATTTTGACTCATTTATAGGTTTAGGAATATAAACTGGCCAACATTTTTGGTGACTTGGCTAGATTGACCATCATGTTGGTCAAATAACTCAATAAATTAGCTAAACTTGTTCTTGATGACTCAATAAATAGAACATGAATTGTACATAAATTTTTTCTTACCTTAAATACTATTTAAAAAATGAGATACAACCAAACAACAAGAATGAATAATAAAGGAAACACATAACTACCTAAAAACAAGACCAAACAATAAACATGACACTTGTGCAAAATCACTTAGAGAGAAAAGACAATCTTACGTACCTATGTACAAAAAGAACTTAAAATAGACTAATAATAGAATTTAAAGAAACTCCCATTGATAGGGATGGGGATTTCCTCACCATTAAATTTATCTATCTCAATTTAATCACTCTTCATTTAGTAATTTATGTAATCTCCACTCCAAAGGCTATCAAATTTGGAGTGTCTTCTTGGCTTTGCACAGTCCTCATCTCACTTGACAACTAAATCTCCCTATTAAAATGTCCTAAAAGAAGCCCTCTTATCAAATGAATTATGTAATTTATTTTCATTAGACCACATGTTTTGTATGTACCTATCTCTTATCTCCTCTATCTATCTTATCTCATTCATCCTCACTTGCATAGCATCATCCTCTAGAAGCTCAAGTTGGTGGGCAAGTTCTAAAGTATGCAATTCAAAGGAAATAGGAAGTATTACCTCTCTACCATAGACAAAAAGGTATGGATAATTCATGGTAGAATTCTTAGGTGTCACTCTATCTTCCCATAGGTTAGTCCTCAATAATGTATGCCACTCCCTTTAACTATCCTCCATAGTTCTTTTGATGATTCTTTTTAAGTTCTTATTTGTGGACTCTGCTAGTCCATCACCATGTGGGTAAAAGTTAGAGGATGCCTTGAGGTAGATTCCATGTCCAATAGGCCACTCACATACCTTGGTACTATGGAAGTTGTTAGAGATGATTATTAAAGGCACACCAAATCTAGTTACAAGGTTGTCATAAAACTCTAGGATAGAAATCTCATTGGCTTCTTTTAGGGGAGCTACCTCCACCCACATTGTGAAGTAGTCTATGGATATGATGACCCACTTATGTCTACAAGTTGAACGGGTATGGATCATCCCTATGAAATCTAATCCCCATTGTATGAAGGGTTGTTCTAATTGTATTGGTTGTAAAGGAAGTGTAGCTAACTTTTTCTTGCCAGTAAACATGGCACATTTTAAACACTTCTTCACCCAAGAGTGTGTATCTCTAAACAATGTAGGAAAAAAGTACCCAATTATAATTATTTTTGAGGATATTTTATTAGCATCAAAGTTTCCATTGATAGGACCATCAAGAAATTGTTCAAGTAGCTTGTCCACATGGCATGATTCCATACACCTCAAAAACATGCCTCCTATGTCTTTCTTAAAAATCACTCCATCTATCAAGACATAGGGTATGGTATGCAATATAAAGTGTCTCCTTTTAGATCTATCTAAGCCCATAAGACAGTGTCCAGTTTAAAGGAATCTGATCACATTATAGGTCTAAATAAAAGGTGTGTTAGTTACATCTGCTTGTTGATTGTCATGGACTATAAACACTTGGTCCTTGTCTTATTTTACATCTGATAAGCTCTATCACCCTAAATTCAAGGTCATATTCCATACATTTTGTTACCCACCAATCTCTCTTATCATTTAAATCTCTATTTATTATACTCTTTGATGCTTGGGTATACCACCATGACTATGACCTTGTTATTTGACACCATGTGCCTAAATTTCTTCAACCCTTTCACCACATCAATTACATGTTTTTACATAAAAGTATATATTTATTCATATCCTTCTAAGGCATGACTAAATAAGGTAATGGATTTTTCTAGGCCTTCATAATTTTTATGCATAAGCATAACATAAATTACATTTGATGTAGATAAAGCATACAATTAAAACTCCTTGCTAAAATTAGGATTAAGGAGTATAGGGGAATGAGAGATGGCCTCCTTGATGGCCTCAAAGCTCCTCTTACCTTACTTGTTCCATGTGAACTCCTTTTGTTTCATTATCATGCGAGTAAGAGGTTTGACCAACTCCACAAAACATGGGATAAATCTCCTTATTAATTTAATATTCCCCAAGAAGCTTTGCAAACCTTTCTTGTGGTTGGGTAGGGATAAGGAAAAGATGGATTCAACTCTCTTAAGGTCTATGAAAAGACCATATTTTGACACTACATGACCCAAAAATCTACCCTCATGAACAACAAAGATGCATTTCTTAGGATTCAATGACACTTCAAACTGCCTACATGTTTCAAAGACTAATTTCAAGTGATCTATGTGGTTTGTTGGATCCTTTGAGAATACAGTGATGCCATCAAGGTAGATGAGCACCATTTAATTGATCAACACCTCAAAGGAAACATACATTACCTTTTGTAAATTTGCCCCTATATTAGACAATCCAAAGGGCATTTTCATGTATGCATAAGTGCCCCACTTTGTAGTCAAGGTAGTCTTATGTCTATCTTCCTCCTTGATTAAGATATAATTGTAACTAGAGTAGCCATCAAGTAAGGAGAATATTGGAGATCTTGAAACCTTCTAAAGTATCTGATCCATTGAGTTTAGTGAGTATTGGTCCCTTAAAGACCCCTTGTTAAAGTCTTTAAAGTCAACACATAGGCATATTTATTTGTTCTTCTTCCTCACATGTACAAGGTTTGCTACCCATTAAGAATGTCTGATGGTTAATATTATATTTGACTCAATCAATTTTAACATTTCTCTTCTCATTATCCCTTCCACCATTGGATTTATAGGCCTTTATTTTTGTCTCATTGGTTTTGCATTAATTTATAACTCTATAGTATGTTGGGTAAGTTTGGGGTCAAATCCATTCAAATCATGGTACTCCCATGAAAAAACATTTGCATACTCTTGGCACAAGGCAGTGAAGGTAGTTATTTCTTTTGTTGTCTTTACTTTTCCCAACTTCAATATCTTGTCCTTAAAGATTATTAACCTATCATAATGTTCATCCTTACTTGAGATACCTATCTTATCCTTTATCATATAATCATCTTCATTAAACATTCTCTCTAATGTCACTAGTCCTTTGGTCAAGTTGTTAGACCTTAACTACACTATCTAATCATCAAATTGGTGTTGAAACTTGCCTTGATTCTTATGGTATAATTATGCCTCTTGCGTGAGAAAGTATTTAATTTATTCATCATTCTCAAAGACCTACCAAATTACCTCATTGTTAGGTATGGATGGCATGCATATGATCTCTATTTGGGATTGACCTTGAGTGCCTTTGACTCCCTCTAAAATATCATATTAAGTTCCAATCATTGAAATCCTATCTACATGGTCATTAGACTCCCTTGGTATGGAATATATGTTAAATGATAATAAGTCCTATAGAGTATCCCATAATCAAAACTTGTAGGCCTTTAATAGATGGTTCTTAACTAAATTAACACCCCTTAATTTCTACACTACAACCTCACTATCACCCATCACTTTTAGGAGTTTAATACCTCTCCTTCTTGCTTCTTGCAACCCATGTAGAATGGATTCATACTCAGCTATGTTTGAAGTTCAAATAAATTATAACCTTGCATCTGAGTAATACTTTTGATTTGAGGGGGAAACCAACATCACTCCATCCCCACTACCATTCTTTGATTTTGAGCCATCAAATAATAAGGTGCACAAACTATCATGCTCTTGAATTGTCCTTGTTAGACTATGAATAATAGTCCCTTCCTCATGCATATAATATACCCCTAAGTATACCTCCTCAGTGGTGTTACAGGGATTATATCCATGGTTTTCAATTTCCCATTCATCTAGTAGCAAGTTTGAGATTCCTTCAAGATGATCTTTGGGTTCTTGTTCATTAGAATTTTCATCCTCATCAAGTATAATGTAGTTTACATTTGAAAGGTTGGGCATATAGGGATATAAATGGAACCTAAAAATAGTTTCATACCTAATAGTGACCCTAGTCTTATATTTGGTTGTAAAGAACATGTATGAACAATCAAAGGAAAGGTAACCCCTGCTATTTTTAGTAAAGTCCCTAGATAGGCATAGGGAAAATTATGGGGGTAAATCAACAACCATGACATCTTGAGTGATAGTGCAATTAGGTTAGGTTGCTAATATAATATTTAGGTCCTTTAAGACACCTATTGTCTTGGTGGGAGAACCATATAATTGTAAGACACCTTTCTCATTAGGCACATACTTGAGTTATAATTTGTCTGTTAATGCTTTGGGTATGACCTAGGTTGGGGCACCATAATTTATCATACAATTGTGGACAAGATAATACCCTATTATGACTGAAAAGTAAATGGGGGTGGATTAAAAACCTTAGGGGTTTGAAATTTACTAGGTTGTCCATCATTGACATAAATTACACTTACCTTGTCATTTATCTTGTTCATGAGAGAGAACTTAGAGAGGTATTTTTGTAAAATATCTTTTTACCTTGGAATAGATAGAGCATCCTATATAAGAATATTCATTTTGGAATTCTTCATTTAGTCCACAATATTGAATGGATAATTGACACCCTTGGGTTGCAACTTGGAAGTGCAAGTATCACTTGACACTTGAGTATCTTAAAGAATGAATGGTGTCTTTTGTTTTTGCCCATATTCTTGAAGAGTTTACTTGTTAAGAATAGGCTTATATCAAGAGGGGTGGGGATGAATTAGTATAACATAATCTTTCAATCTTTTCAAATTTAATAAACCAAAAAACCCATAAACATTCAAGATCTAGCAATTAATAACATTAGAGAACACATGATTTATGTGGAAACCCTTTTGGGAGAAAACCACAACAAAATATTGATTTTATATATATAACTCAATTACAATGTTTTTAGGAACAAGCCTACTAGAGACATCAATCCCCAGACTAAGCACCAACTCAGTTAATTTGTGAGTACCCACCCACTAGAGACACCGATCCCCTTTGCCAAGTACCAACTTAGCCAATTCGTGAGCACTAATCCATAAGAGCATCAACCCCTAGACTATGAGGTACTGATCCCAAGCTAAATTGATTCCATTATCTATGATTAATTATTTAATTAAATGATGGCTTTATTTATCTTACACTTTCTCTCTCTCTAATTTTTTTATATACTTTCTTCTCTGCTCATAATTTTTGCTCTCCTCTCTTTCAAAATTCTCAAATTATATTCTTCATTAAAATAAATCTACCCTTCACACTTCTTATCTTAAGAGATATTATATTTCATTTTCTAATCTTCCTCTCTTCTTTCTCTCTCACATTTATATGATCTTGATACAAATTGAATAATTATAATACTTATACATCTCTTCTCCCTTATATAGCCTTTAAGGGATGTGTCCCATGAAATAGGTACCTCTTCACCAAGAGATTTGACCATTGACATTTCCATCCACATTTCTATTAACATTTCCATAGATATTTCCATTCACTTTCATCAACATTTCCATTCACTTCTGGCAATAATTCCATTCACTTCTAATAATAATTTCATTCACTTCTTGCATCAATTCTATTTTAAAAAATTATTCATATTTGTTACAATTCCTTTGACATCAATGATAATTATTCTAACAATCTCCCCCTTTGTCATTGATAAAAATCCCCATAAGTTAGTATATGAACTCCTCCTATCTTCAATTATCCCCCTTTGACATCAATGGCAAAGGTTTTCCATATTTCTCTTCTTGTTTTAATTTTACCCTTTTATTTTCTCTCTCCCCCTTTGACATTAATGGTGAAGGGTTATACACCCTACTCCCCTTGAGTTGATGCTTCCTCTCATAGTCACTAGGAAAAAAATATTATCTTCTTTTGTTGTCTTCATTAAGATCTCAAATTTATTTTATGCCACTTATTTTAATATCTTATTTTATTAATCCTATTCATAACATATTTCCACTATGCACATCATATCTCTCTTGCTTCAACATGGTCTTCACTACCATTTCTTCTTATGCTTTGTGCTGCATCATGGCCTCCCTACCATTGGTCCTTGTGCCTTTTGTATAAGCATAAATCACTCCTTTTAATTATCTATCTACTAATTTTTCTTCAAAACTTACATGAATTATCTTTTGAGTTTGGTTTAGGCATCCTCTTTCTTGTTCTAGCCTATAAGATTACTTTCACATTATCTCGCTATATGTCCATACTTATTGAAATTATAACATACAATGTCTTTTGACAATGGAGTAAATCAATTTCTACCTGAGAAACTATATGAATCTTTGTTTCCATTCCAACCATTCTCATTCCTCTCACATCCTTCACTTGTGCCATAGTTCCATGTGTAGACATCCAATTCCTAACACTATTTGTGTTGAAATTTTCAATCTTACTCAAACTGCACTCAAATGCACATTTTAGGTCAAAATCCATAAAATGCACTAAATGGTTTGAGATTATCATTTACAATTGTTGATTTAGGCTAATATAACTCTAAATGTGGCAATACATTTTAAATGATACCTAACTTTGATCAGTTCATTTCAAGTCAAAATGATAATTTCACCTTTTTATGCTCTAGATCACTCTTTCCTTCTAATTCATTGGTACACATCACGTATCTTTGTTATTTTGTGTTGGGAGCATCCTAAATGGGAATACAGTTTCAATACATCCAACATCACCTTCCAATTCTTCTTGAGTCAAATTATAACCTAGTAATATGACTTTCTGACCATTTTGATTAATTGAGGGCTAATTTCCAAAGAATTGCACTAAACTTGAATAATCATGTTTAAGGATAATTAAACCAAATCAAGAGTCTAATTTAATTTTTCATGGAAATTTTTGAATATTTATTTTTATAAATTAATTTTCATTAACTGCATCATCAAATGACATCATCCTATGGGGTGGCATCCATAAGTCATAAATGCATAAAATATCAAGATTATGGGTCTCCCATGCCTCTTAAATTCTCCTTTATCCCAAATATTTATGAGGGATATTTATGGATTTAATTATATAATTGGATTAATCCATGGCCAAACATCTTAATATTGAGATGGATGGTCATGGTTAATCCTAAACCTTTTCAAAAATATATAAATAGAGAAGCCATGAACATCATTTTTAAGCTTGAGTTGTGCAAAGTTATAATACAAAACTATTTCCATAATCCTTTGTATTTGATTATGGATTTTAGTTGCAAGTTTCATTGATAAGCAAATTAGATAGTTACATATCATTAGCCTAGGTTTTGTGGAGTGTTCTTGAGACATTGGAGGAGTTTTCCACCATTGTTGATGAAGATAAAGATGCTTGATCAAGGGAGAAAATGTTTTTGAGCCACTCTTAGAGGATGGATTCACTTGGGAAGGTATATATTTCTTTATTTCTTTCATTTATCTTTCATTGTCATTAGTAATTAACACATGAATAGATAAGCTTAATTAGGTTTACTCTTATGTATTTTTCCTTTTATTTATTGGACTAATGTTTGAATAATCATGTTATGTGATCCTCTCTACATTTTGGCACACCTAGTGGGACCTAGCCTCATAAATGTGGTCAAATTGCACCTATAAGCAACCTTCTAACTATTTTCATATAGGATCTTGGAGTGTGGAGGTAAACAAGAGAAATATTTGAGAATTTTTTTTTTAATCCATGGTTTTATTCTCAAGACCGTGTAACCCAGCTCGACTATGTGCCCAACTCATCCCAACTCAGCCCTGACTCACCCTGACTCAGCCTAAATTGGCCCTAACTCAGATCGACTCATCCTAAATCACCCCTAACTTGGCCTGACTCAGCCTAACTCATCTTGACTCACCCTGACTTGACCCCAACTCAACCCTAACTCACCTTGACTTAGCCCCAACTTAGCCTTGAATCACCTTTATTCACCCTAACTCAGCCCCAACTCACTTTGAATTGACCCAACTAAGCCCTAACTCACCTTGAGTCACCATGACTTGTCATAACTCACCCTAACTTGCCTATCTATCCCAACTCACCTGTCAACCCAACTTGATTGTCAACCCAACTTGACTGTCAAGTTGAGAGCTAAATTCTTAATATCATTTACTCAAACTCTTAAGTGATTCAAAGCAGGCCCTTATAATTATGTTTTTTTAAGTTGATGGCATATTTTGGAAGTTGGTTTGAATGTTTTTGACTATCCAAACACACTTTCATTTGGGTTTAAAATGAACATGCTTGATTTCACACATTTAAATTAGTGCTTAAAATTAACCTAAGATTTGGCTAAGTCTTAGGTACATTTCATTTAGTGCTTAAAACACATCATAACTCTTGCAACATTTTAAATTTGGTGTTTTAATCATGAATCTAGGCTATCTTAAATCTTTAATTTGGGCTTAAAATGAACTTAGATATTTATTGCTTCATGTGGCATTTTTTGTGTAATCTTTTACCATTTTATAAATTAAGGCTAAGGGACAAAAATAACATCACCTAATCTCTTATTTGGTGCTTAAAATTGAACTCATTCGTCAAGTTTGTATGCAATAGGTGATTAATTAATTGATTAGCAAAAAGAAGGATGTTGCATGTATGCTCTTCCATCTATTCTCTATAGGTAAATTTTGGAATCAAAATCACCATCCTTATTGTAGGCATGCCTATTTCAAGGCATAGAAAGAATGTCACTTAAATCACTCCCTCAAAACTTGAAATAATATTGGGTGATCTTGAGGTGACTGTAAAATCTTTCTATTATGTATTTTACTTTATACAAACTTGGCTTGTGAGGGGATTTTAACACCTCCCATGAGTTCTCTAGGTCTAAATCACTAGGACGTATCTGCACTTTGGACATCACACTACACTAAACATGCAATGAATGTAGTGGTTGCAAAAAGGGCAAGACCTTTTAACAAAAAATCTAAGTGCCATAGACACCTAATTAAAGTGTGTTTCTTTTGCATCATTTGGCATGGAAGTCATTGTGAAATTAATCCATTTAGAATGATTAAAAACATTCTAGTTTTATTCAACCCTACATTTCCATACCCTTGCTAGGATTTTGACAATTATACTTAGTGTATTTTTGTCATTTTTGCTTGGTATGTCTTGAGACTAAAACTCATCTATTTTTTTATAAACCATGTCAAAATCAATTTGTTTATATGACACTCTTTTGTTTAAAGAGGCATTATGTTTTCCATTTTACACCACACTTGTGCCTTGAAATTTTTGCTGAACATGTTTGTGTGTGTGCCATTTAGACCTCATTTTTGTGCCATCATGTTGTTTGCTCTTGTCTAGCTTGTTTGGTCCAATCCTATTCTTCAACATTTATTTTAAATTAACCTTTTAAATTTTGGATCCAGACATTGATTAATTTCTATTTAGGCCTCAATTCATGGGGTTGATACATAGATCTTTCTCTTTTGGGTTGCATAACTTTGATTAAATGATTACCCAAAATTGAAGACTATTGATTGTTTGTTTGTTTGTTTAAGCAACTATCCTCATCATTATTTGTGCCTTTATTTAGGAGAACACAAACTTTATCCAAAAGCCTTCAACATTGGACATTTGACGTTAGGTTGTTTATGCCAAATCTAGGTACAAACCATTTTGAGATACAACTCCACCCTTTTGACCAAAGTTGAACTTTTTATCTTTTGGTCATCACTTTTCAAAGTTTTCAAAACTTGAAGCCTTTTATTTTTAGATATTTATTCATTTAATGTGGATACGTCTAGTTACACTTATGGTGGAGTCATAGATAATCCAACTTATGATAGAATGGCCACACCAAATGACTTTTATGAATTTAGTCAAGATCCCAATGGTGATAATAAGGTTTGTGAGATATATTTCTATCCACCTCATAAAAATTAGTCATGGGAACACAATCAAGATCCAACTCAAGATTGGGATGATTGGGATTATTAGGAAGACTTGGATGATTTGACTTATGTGAGAAACCAAACTAAGAAGCATCTAATTATTACCATTTTAGGATCCCCTCCTTTGGTTTTCACAAAAAACTAAACTAAGAAGCATATAGTTATTACCATTCTTGGCCCATCACTAGTTTTTGATGAAACTATTATTGAATAACCTCTATTTGATGAACTAGTTGTGTTTGATCCTTTATTCAATAGTCTAATTTTTGGAGTCAATTATTGAACCAAAAACCATTATTCTTGATAAACCAAACATTCCCCACTTTATAAATTCTATGTCAATATTTGAGCCAAAACAAGAACCATTACCTCTTCAAGAGCCATCTTATGAGGATCAAAATGTGTTCAAAATTTATATTTTGCAAACAATTGTGAACCAAAATCAAAATTTTATTATTTAAACACCCATTTGTGATAAGTCAACCTATGATAATTTACCTATCTTTAAAGAGCCTTATCTCCTTGACAAGCCAATCTTGGTAGAGTTTTCTCTTAATCTTTTCCCACTCATTGAAGAGTCTCATTTTAACAGACATGATTTTGTCAAGATATCCCTTGAGTGGTTCTCTCTCTTTGAGGGGATTCACTTAGATGAGCCAGTATATTGTGAAACCTTTCAAGATGAATAAATTTTTATTGAACACATTATGCCATCATAGGCCATTATTTTTCAAAAATTCAGCATTCAATATAACATTATCAAAACAACCATATCATATAAAGAATCAGAATTAGATTTAGGTTCTATTTTTGAACCAACATTGGATTTAGCATCAAAAATAGAATCAACATCAGTTACGACATTGGATTCAAAGTCCCTTACTTTTAAATTAAATTTAGAAATAAATTATATTCATGGTTGTTACAACATTGGTTATAATTACCTTATGAATCAATTTGAATATATTTGTGATCCTTTTATGTTTTTTGAGGATGATTAATTTAGCATCAACATAAGTTTTCATAGTATTTTATATGAGGATTTTGCTTCCTTTCATCATCCCATCATTATTCCCACCCAACATAGCCATTATATTGACATTATGCCTCCCAAAAACATTGATTAGGACTAAAAGAATCATACTTTATTGAAATACTTCCATGGTGACATATCATTTACAAAATCTTAGGGAGCCAAGACCACATTCATTCCAAACAAGAATAATATTCTAATGAAACCATTTCAGATGTGCTAGGACACGATCAAAGTTCAAACTCAACGTCTTCTAGTGAAACCTTTTTTTAGGCACTAGAAGATAATCAAAGTCAAATGTTAGCATCTCTTTGTGAAACCTTCTTAGAGGTGATATGGGATGATCAAAATAAGTTCATTGGTAAAAACCTCATTGAAGTGCCAATAACTGAGCATAAAAGTTCTTCACTATTTATTTATGATATATTCAAGATAAAATCAAAATATCTTCTAATATATAACATAATCAAATGATAGCTACTCTCAAGATCAAGCAACAAAACAATCTAGTGGTCCTATCAAGAGCATCTTCAAAGGTCTTTAGCCCCACCACAACCAAAATTATGTCAAATTTGGCATCAAAAAAATTTCATGAGACTAAAATTCCTTATCTTCATTTATTTTCATTCATTATACATTCCATTATCACCCACCTATTTATTACCCACCTATATCATTTATTACTAGCAACACTTTCCTTTATAGAGGCTATAAAGTTATCTTGTCTTGACATTTGAAGGAAATAGAATCAATAATCTATGAAGATCACAAACACATTATTGAGATCTAGATTGATATAAATTTCTTGATAGAGCAACTTTTTTGAAAGGGAATTGGATAACAACTTTTATAATTAATCATCTCTATTGTCTCACATATTGAATAGGGCATGCATCTCCCTATCATCAAGAGAAATAGAACCATTTTTCACTTTTACAATTACCATTTTCCATTACCATAACTTTTCTCTTTGGGGAAACCCTATAGACCCTTTTTTAGGTATTATTATAACATTGCAATCCATGAACCGTGCAATTTGAACTACATTGACTTGAGGCCCTCTGGGACTATGTAGGCAATGTTCAAGTTTTATTGAGGTCAACTCCATCACCTTCTTTACGATCTCACCATTTTATGAGTAATTTAAGCCAATAATTGCTTGGAGGCAACTTTATTGCCACTATAGCCAATTATCTTCTAATTAATTTCTTATACCATTTTTATTATATCATATCTTTACTATTGACCAAACCCTATTCTTAGTCATCCTTTCTCATCCCATTTTGATCTTGGTTCCTTTGGTTCATCTTACACTTTCTACAAGGGGATTCCAATATGGTTTTAGGAGTTTTTAAATTCTATGTTGAATGATAGTCTATAAAAGTAGTATGGAATTTGATCTGGCAAGTTATCTTTCATCTATCATCTTATTTGGTATCATTGATTATAATCACCTATGGGTAAATTAGTATTATTTGGTACCCCTGATTATAACCACCTTTAGGCAAATTAGTATTATAACATTGTTTCCTAAATATAACTACCTATGGGAAAATTAGGTACAATGCCTTATTATCATGCATTATTGCATCATTTGGTCATTACTATTATCATTTGTCTTATCATTCACCTTTGTATACAAACTTGTTGTGACCTAGTCAAATTTTCATGACCTTTTGTGTGGGCAAAATTACTATAACTTAGGATTATTTTGGGGTTATACAGGCCATGCTCGATTCATGTCAAGGTCAACTTAGTCCCTCTTATCATATGCTCTCATCATATTATTAGTATTTTAAGTTGGTGCACTCTCACTATTTCATGAGTTGGACCGTTCCGTATCTCTTAATCCTCAATCAAGTTGAGATACTTAGAAAATTCCAAAAACATTAATAAAACATTCAAAAAATCAAAAAACATTTTTTGTCTGTTTATTTGATTGTTGTTTGTCATGATAGTCTTTTATTTTCTTGTTTGGTCTTGTTTCTTTATTTTATTTTCCAAGTACCTAGTGATGGTCTACATAGATCTTGATTATTCATATCTTGATCTCATGTCGTTAAGATGTCTTGTTTTCTTTTTCTTTGCTTTGCTTTTTTTTTAAATGTAAATAGTTGTAACTCTAGTTTTGGTCATTTTTTTACCATTATCCTTATTTATAGGTATTAATATTTGAACCAACTCAATGCAATTGGAATATTATGTCATTCTAATTTTTTCATACTTATGATACCTAATTTATTTTAGTATAGCAAGCACTTTGTGCTCAAGTCTCAAAGTCTTAATGTCAACATTAGTTTTGATGAATGATTCTCAAGAACACTTTACATAATATAGGCTTATGATATGGAATTAGGCATCTAGGTAGCATGCATTTTAGCACATGAATCTATGCTTAAAAGTGTATCTCTTTACATACATTATGAGTCTAATCAATTCTTGGTCAGTTTTCATCATTTCTCATTCCATTCTCTCCCAAACTTGGGTAAACTACATTGTCCTAAAGTTCATATTAGAACACGAGTCCATGAAACTATGTAGGTAGAATCCACTTATCTTATACATTTGGAGTCATCTCAACCATCTCCATTCTTATTTTCATCTCTCTCATCACTTTGTGTTTATTTGTATGCTAGGTTTTATATGGCTTTCTAAGCCATTACACCATCACATGTATGTTTATGCCCACTCACTTTAAACTATCTTTTGGGTTACATCCTTGAGCTATTTTGCTTTCCAATTACCCATGTTAGGTCACAACATCTAAATAATGTTCTAATCAAATCATCTATATAGGGGAAAACCATTATTTATTTTTTTATCAATGATCAAAATTAGCCCTACTAGAGCACAACTATTTCATCACAATCACATTTGCTCTACTAGGGCACTTCTTATTATCTTCTTTTTAGAGACCCCATTTTAGTGGTGCTTCCCTTTCAGAAGTAGAACATTCTCTCTTTTCCTCTAATTCTAGAATCTCCACACTAATGCCCATGATGGTATTATTTTAGTGTGTAACCTATCTTAGGATTCATCAATACTATAACCATGTAGCTTATACTCTCAAATTAGGTATGTTTAAAATGTGTCCCTTACATTTATGGATTGTATCTTTCCCATTCTCCCTATCTACTAGGGCCTCTTATATTTCAAATTATATTTTGATCATTGATGGTAATCACATGTGAAAGCATTATTTTATTTGGATGTGATCTACTCCATGGGTTAATCTCTCATTGTCCCTCTCTTTTCGAGAGTCCATTCTTCTCTTTCATCCTAGTATGTTCTCTTGATGGGGCATCTTAGGTCATTTCCAATTTCTTCTTGATAACTCTTTTCTTTGAAAAGATGTTGCTTCATCTAAATGTCTCACTACACCTTCTCAAATAGGGGGAAAATGTAGACATCAAATTCCTAACACCATTTGTGTTGAAATTATCAATCTTACCTTGATTGCACTCAAATACACATTTTAGGTCAAAATCCATAAAATGTGCTAAATAGTTTGAGATTTTCATTTAAAAGTGTCAATTTAGGATAATGTATCTCTAAATGGGGCAATGAATTTTATGTCATACCTAACTTTGTTCAATTCATTTTGAGTCAAAATGATGATTTCACCTTTTTGTGCTCTAGATCACTTTTTTATTCTAATTCATTGTTACACATCATGTACCTTTATCATTTTGTGTTGGTAGCATCCTAAATGGGAATATGGTTCCAATGCATCTAAAATCACCTTACAATTCTTCCTAAGTCAAATTAAAACCTAGTAATATGACTTTTTGACCATTTTAATTAATTGAGGGCCAATTTCCAAAGAATTACACTAAACTTGACTAATCATGTTTAAGTCTAATTAAACCAAATCAAGAGCTTAAGTTAATTTTCCCTGGAAATTTTTAAATATTTATTTTTAGAAATTTATTATCATTAAATACATCATCAAATGACATCATCTTATGGGGTGACATCCATAATCCATAAATGCATAAAATATCAAGATTATGGGTATCCCATGCCTCTTAAATGCCCCTCTACCCCAAATATTTATGAGGTATATTTATAGATTTAATTATCTAACTAGATTAATACATGGCCAAACATCTAAATCTTGAGATGGATGATCATGTTTGATCTTAAACCATTTCAAAAATATATAAATAGAGAGGTCATGAACATCATTTTTAAGCTTGATTTGTGCAATTTATAATGCAAAATTGTTTCCACAATCCTTTGTATTTTATTATTTATTTTAGTTTCAAGCTTCATTTATAGGCATATTAGATAGTTACATTTCATGAGCCTAGGTTTTATGGAGTGTTATTGAGACATTGGAGGAGTTTGCCACCATTTTTGATGAAGACAAGGATGCTTGATCAAGGGAGAACATGTTTTTGAGCCTCTCTTGGAGGATGGATTCACTTGGGAAGGTATAGGTTTATTTATTTCTTCCTTTTGTCTTTCATTATCATTATCAATTCCTACATGAATAGTTAGGCTTAATTTGGTTTACTCTTATGCATTTTTCTTTTGATTTATTGGACAAATGTTTGACTAATCATGTTATGTAATCCTCTCTATAGAATGCATAATCATTTCTTTCATACCCATTCCTCATATCTATATTTTTACCATTGGTCCATGTGTATCCATTCCTTTTATGTCTCTTACACTTCTTTTCTCTATGACCAAAAATGTTGTAATTAAGTAATAGCCATAAAATGATCCTTGCTACCTATCAGACTATTTTGGAAAGAATGATCTTCTATCATGCCAATGGTTCTTTGATTTATATTCTACTTGTGAAGCTTTTTTATTCATGGAATTCTTCTCTTTTATCTTCACAGGTTTAGTAATTTTAACATCCTCCTTGGTAACATTTTTTTCATCTCCATAGCCAAGACCTGACTTATTGAATAGTGACCTCTGATGATCTAGAATCTCATTTAGAACCTTGGTGCTCTTCTCAAATCTTAATCTTCTTGTCAATTATGTTTTCCTTTTATAAATCCTTTATCAAGGCAAAAATCTTAGCCTCTATCTTCTCACATTATTCCTTCTTTGCCTTTAGTTTGATTTTAGTCTCTTTATTTTCTTCACCTTTTTGACTTGAGCATTTAGACTCATAATGACCATTTCTGACTCCTCTCAAATTTTTGATAACACTTCTTCTCTATCTTGATCATCTTATTCACATTTCTAAATTTTTTTCTTTTATTTCTAATTCTCTTTCTTGAACATTTTGTTTTCATTCAAGGCACTTAAGAGTTCTCCTTTGAGATCTACTTTTATTTCTCTAGCTTTTGAATCACTCCAAGATTGTCCTCTATTTATCTGGTCATCACCATCCCAGTCTTCTAAACCCATGAACAAAAATTCACTTCCATCACTATTTGTAACACCTTCTTCAATCTCCTCACTTTAACTACTATCCCTTTTTAAATAAAGGATTTTCTTTTCCTTATCATATCTCTTATTTTTCTCATATTTCTCTAATTTTTAGTTTTTCTTGCTCTTGTGATACTTTCTTTCTCAACATGTTCCTCTTCATCATTACTATTCTCTTATTTTGAATGGGGACATTTATTTTCAAGGTGTCATATTTTTTCACAATTGAAACACTTAAAAGGTAACTTACCTTTACATCTCCTAGATCCCTTTTTGAGATTTCTCATAAATAGGGATTCTTCTTTATCTAACTTTTCACTAGTGTTATAGCTTGATTCATGTTTTTCCTTTTTCACTTTCTTTGATACTTCAAAAGCTACTTCATGCTTTGTTGGATTTTCTAATTTTATCCTCATTTTGTTTTATATGATAATTCCATGTAATTCATCCATTTTAAATGTGTCCAAGTCCTTCATTTCTTCAATAGCCAAGACTTTTACATCATACCTCATAGGAAGTGACCTTAGTACTTTTTGTACTATCATCGATTCTTTTATTTTCTCACTTAGCCCTTTGATGGTGTTGAGTATCTGATCCACATAGAGAATCTAGGCTGCAAAATATTTTTCATCTTTCATCTTAATACTTTAAAACTACCTTCTATGCATTTGAAGCTTCACTTTCTTGACCTTTTCATCACCTTGATAGATATTCTAAAGTTTGTCCCATATATCATTTGCTAACACATAATGCATTACTTTTATGAACTTTGATTTTGATAAGATACACAAAATAACATTCATCACTTTCACATTATTCTCACATGCCTTATTTCCAACATGATCCATTAGCTGATTTATAGGTGTTATGTACCTCATTGTTATTGATAACCAAATACCAAACCCTAGAGCCATAAGATATGTTCTCATACTTATACTCCAAAAATTATAATTTGTTCCATCAAAAAATGGTGCTTTGTTTGTCAAGAAACCATCCTGACCTTGATTACTAGTCATGTGTGCTCCTAGGATCTCTCTTCCAGTGGTTAGACTAATTCTAAAGGAACTGCTCTGATACCAATTGTTAAGCATAGGCTTATACTAAGAGGGGGGTTAATTAGTATAACATAATCATTCAATCTTTTTAAATTTAATCAGCCAAAACAACCATAAACATTCAAGATCTAGAAATTAGTACCACAAGAGAACACATGATTTATGTGGAAACCCTTTTGGGATAAAACCATGGAAATATATATATATATATATATATATATATATATATATATATATATATATATATATATATATATATATATATATATTTTAAAACTCTTTTACAATGTTTTCAAGCACCAACCTACTAGAGACATCAATCCCAAAATAAAGAACCAAGTCAGTCAATTTGTGAGCACCCACCCACTAAAAACATCAATCCACTTCACCAAGCACCAACCTAGCCAATTCATGAGCATCGACCCACAATAGCACCAACCCTAGACTATGAGGCAATGAGCCCAAGCCAAATAGATTCCATCATCTATGATTACTTCTTTAATAAAATGATGGCTTTACTTCTCTTACACTTTCTCTCTCACTAATTTTCTTATATACTTTTTGCTTTGCTCTCCTCTCTTTTACAATTCTCAAATGATATTATTTATTAAAATAAATCTACCCTTCACATTTATTTTCTTAAGAGATATTCTATTTCATTATGTAATCTTCCTTTATTCCTTCTCTCTCACACTTATATAATCTTCATTCAAATTGAATACTTGTAATACTTCCAAATCTCTTCTTCCTTATATATCCTTTAAAGTATGTGTCCCATATAAGAGGTACCTCTTCACCAAGAGATGTGACCGTTGACATTTCTATCAAAATTTATATTCACTTTTGATGACGTTTCCTTTCACTTTTGGAAACAATTCCATTCACTTCTAGTAAAAATTCTATTTGGCATTTCCATTTATATCCATTATAATTCCTTTGACATCAATGACAATTATTCCAACATTACTAAGTTAGATAGGTCTTTGTGGATATACTTTGAGTGGAAGGTGGTTGAGTGACTTGAGGAAGTGTGGGAGAGGCCTTAGGCTACCCCAAGCTATTATCTACCATTCTCCTTTTAGCCCTTGTGTGGGTTTCAATTATTTCATATGCCCTTTGTGTATTCTACCCCAAGTTTATTACCACATATTTAAAGGCATGCTCTCCCTCTTGGAAGTTCAAAAAATTAGTATCAATGGGTGATTTTACCATATTTACTTATTGTTGACTTGTAACTTTTTATGGTGTCATTAGAGGTATGTCACCATGAGGAATTAGTGGGCCTTGTGGTGGTGGAGGCATAGCGTTATGAGCTTAGAATGAAGGAGCCTACTATAGACTAGAGATTTTATATGTCTTTCAAATTTTTGACATCATGATATCATTAGAATATCCCCATGTTTGATTTCATTGGCGCTCTTGTGTAAGATTATTTTGTGTTGGTACAATTTCCCTTGAACTACTTGTGACATTGGGGTTATAGTTGTTGTATGGTTTGGCCTGAGTTAACTGACCTGGGGTTTATTGATTTGATGAATAAGGGGGCCTATTATAAGGATAATATGGGTATGGATATTTATATGGGTTCTTATATGGTTTGTAAGAGGTTTGTTTTTTCATGTCTAAGGCCATCGACTTGTTATTTTGTGCTTTCAGCAAACCTTTAATATTCCCAAGCTTATCTACTTGGATATCATCATATTGTCCTTGGTTAGTTGGAGAAAGGAATGAAGCAATAGTGGGTTAAATAGGTTGGATATCAAGAAAGAGGGGCATAAGGGGTCTAGGGATCAATTTTCTTGCTTGTATCAAGTAATTCTCTACCCTTATAAATATTTCATAGGCCTCTGGTAAAGTTGTCCCACCCATGGATTGTATCATTATTGCAACATCTAAGTTCAAGGCCCTTAAGTTTGATATAAATACATAATTGGGTGTGTTATTTATGATAACATGGATTCTATCCCAAGTATTTTGATATATATAGTTGAAATCAACCATAGATTCTTGGGGTGCCCTCTTGATTGAGGTGAGTTGCTCAACTAGTGACACATGGTCACTTTTATCTTCAAATTTTTTACAAAGGCACTCGCCAAACTCATCCCAAGTATTTATTGAGGTAGGAGTAAAAAATATATACAATTTAAGGTTTTTGCCTCTCAAGGAGGTGGTTAGGAGTCTCATGGCTACAATCTCTTGGGTGATGTTATGCACTAAACATAGGTTTACAATGTCAACTATGTGTTCTATAGGAGTGGTGGAGTTTTCCCCTATTAAATATGGAAAAATCTTCAATAAAGTGATGTAGGTTTGTTAATGATGTCTCCAAGATGACCAAGGATGTTGACGAGGTATCATATGTGCTATAATGACAATGATAAAGTGTGATTCAATGTTATTTCATAGTTCTTCAATGTTTGACTTAGATAGGTAATTGATGTATGTTATTTATTATATGGACATGTTTTATAGACCTCATGGGATGTTATGAGTGCTTATAGTTCCTATGGAAGTGAAAGGAATTCATCAGAACAGTCATATGAGTGTCTAGGTTTAAGTAGTCATCTTTAAAGATAAGGCTGAGTAAGTAGTTTGAGGATGTCATATTTCACGTGTGAAGGTTTTAGGATAAATTTGATACATGGATAGATTACCCTATGTGATGAGATCATATGGTTCAAATTTTAGGTCTAGACATAGAGCATATCAAAAGTTATTAAGGTGCAAAGTTGGCTTCTTAGATAGAGTTTACTAAGTTCCCATACTTAGCCAAATTTGTGATATCAAATATCTACAGTGAGCATTCAATAAAATCAAGGATATAATTTTGAGTGTTTAATATAATCACATAAGGATCTAACAAATTGCATGATATTATCAAATAGATATCAACAACACACATGAAGTCAATTTGTCAAAGGTTCATGAGATTACATGCACTAGTGACATGTGTCTCAATCTCTACGATTTGATAGAAGATCAATGGTACATGGGTATTCATATAGATGGAGATTGATGGATTTCATTGAGTCAAATATTTAATGTTCATATAAGGTATGTAGATTTTCCGATTGGCATGATCATGAAAGTGAAGATCTAAGATCAATGTTGAGTGATTATAGGTTAAAATTAGGAGACTTTTGAGGAAATCAATGTTGTGTATTTTTTTAAAGTTACCTAAGAGCATGAGATTATGATAAAATGTTTGATGTTTAGTATTTTTATAGTGATCATAGGAATTTAAATATTCAAAAATATGAAAGAAAAATAGTGATGGGTTTTTTATCTATATCTTGAGAATGGTAGAATTTATTGGAGTAAAAATTAAAGTTGAAGAGGACTTCAAGGTACATCCATCAAAGTTTATTATAAGTTTTGATTGTTTGTAAATTTATAGATATTGAGATCAAAAGTTGAATATATGTTAATTCATGATGGTTCTATATATAGAATAATGTTTGAGCAATTTGTGCTTTAACAGAAGAGTATTTTGGTTAGAGTTATCACTTGAATCTATAATAAGGGTCATGTAGAGTGGAATCATGCATTTTAAAGTATTCTTTTATTCTTAATTTTCTTGATGAATTTCTAAAGAGGTAAATAGGTCACAACTAAGGCCTAATTGAAAGGTGTAGCTGCTTAAGTGTGACCCATGGATGCTATGGCCAACCTGTGATAATGAATTTGAGCTATGTCTTAGCATGATAGAAGTCTTAAGGGTTAAGACAAGTATTTTGGCTGACCTATAAGTTGATATTCATGAAGACTCTATAAAGAGTGAAGACCAAGGTAATGGTTTCTAGACTTGAAATTGGAGGTGTTGAGAGAGAAGAAGGAAAGAGATCATAAAGAGTGTACTTAATGGATGGATTGAAGTATAGAGCATATTTATGATGAGAAAAGAAGCCTAGAGTTATCCAAAAGTGGTGTTTTGATGTATTTCTTGTATGATCAAGTTTTAGTGTGTGTGATGAGTTGAAAGAGAAGTGTTATACATTGTTTCTCCAATCATATTAAAAGGCAATCAGAGTTTTAGAGATATTTATTTCATAGGTGTTGTGTGGGTGCTCAACATCTAAAACAAGTTGGTGCTTGTTCATAATTATGGGTGGGTGTTATTTGTGAAGTGGGTTATTCACTAAAATATCTCATGTTTATGATCATCTTATAGGACAATTATTCCATGTGTTTTTAGGCATGAGAGTGGGTTTTATTCCCCATGACAGTTTCCCATAAAATTCATGTGTTATGTGTTTGATATTACATCATCTTTCTTATTCATTTTTATGAATAACTTGTATACTCTATGAATACTTGTCATTGATTAAAGATTTTGAAATGATTAAATTTGAAGTTTGAAATATCTTGCATCATTGATTCACCCCCATCTCAGTGATTATACCTCCAATAATTGGTATCAGAGAAAAACCTTATGTGTAATTTTAACCACTTAAAGGTGACCTAAGGTAAAATATTGGTATCCATCAAATGAAAGGATTATTTTAAAATAAGAATTCACCAATGTTCAATGGGTCCAATTATGCTTTTTAGATTGTAAAAATGAAGACCTACATCATGTCAATAGGGTTTGACATTTGGAAATCTATTGTGGATGGATATTCAACCTCCTCAACCCCTCTGACTAATGCAGCTGATAAGAAGTTGTATGAGATCAATTCTAAGGAAATGAATCCCATCACTTGTGGTATTTCAAAAATTTATTACACCAAGGTAAATCATTGTAAATATACCAAATAGATATGGTATATATTATAGATCATTTATGAAGTATATTCAATGGTCAAGTTGGCTGAGTTGCAAACTCATCAGAGATAATATGAGAGTCTCAAGATGAAGGAAGACGATTCAGTGACATCATTTTTACAAATAAATGATTAGATTATGAACATCATTAGAGGTCTAGGTTATGAGCTTGAAGAATATACTATTGTGAAAAAGGTATTAAGGTCTCTTACCCTCAAATTTGATTCTAAGGTTTATGGCATAGAATAGATTAATTATCTCACAAAAATGAAGATGGATGAACTACACGGTACTCTCATAGCCTATGAGATGAGATTCAATGATGACAAACCACCAAAGAAGGAAGCAACATTCAAGATATAAATATATCTAAATAAGAATGGAAATCAAGGTAAGAAATTCAAGTATGATGATATTGATGAAGATGAACTAATTGTTTGGTTTACAAGGAAATAAAAAATAGGTTCATGCAAGTATAAGGGTAAACTACCATTAAAATGTTTCAATTATAGAGAGGTTAGACACTTTGTCAATAAGTGCACTCATAAGCATAAGAAGTATGATGATGAATATCAAGATGAAGTCAAGAAGACATTCAACTCTGATAAGAGGAAGAAAGGATTCAATAGGTATAATGACAAGAAGATTGTCTACACCAATGAAGAATACAACTCATCATATGAGAGTGAAGGTAGTGATTCTAAGTTTGATAATAAAGATGAAGTCCTCTACATTACTGAGGAAAGAAGATGTTCATATAAAAAGGATTCTATTTAGAGTGGTATAGATAATGAAGATGATAAGGACGACTATGAGACTAAGTTGATTTATGCCCTTGAAGATCTGAAGATTTTGAAGAAGTATAAGAAGTTGAAGTTACATATGAAGTACTATGTAGAGCAATTTAGTATGTATGATGCTAGAATGAATGAAGACTCCAAGAAGTATAAAGGTATAGTCAAGCATCTAAAATAGTTAATTGGAAATTCTATCTACAAGCTTGAAAGCTAAAGAAGATGAGTTATCAAGGTATGTGAATGAAAATGAGTCATTGAAAGTTGATTTAGAAAAGACACCCAGTAAAATGAAGTTATTTATGATGTTTGAAAATATCTTAAGTGATCTAGGTAACATTATAAATAATCAAAAGCATGATAGTGATAAAATTAGTTTTGATTACAAATAAGAACAAACTATTACAACTCAAGACAAGGGGAAGACTAATGTGAACAAAGACAATCAGACCTTGAGGGTCAACAATCAGTCTTGGAATGAAGATGTTGGTAAAATGAGGACAAATCATAATAGATAACCAAATGCCATGAGCTATGAAAATTTCAATGGTTACTTCTATACTTGCAATAAATTTGGTCATAGGGATAGAGAGTGTAGAAGACTTACTAATAATGAGTGGAATCATCAGTAAAAAAACAAGAAAAAAGTTGAGTGCTTCAATTTTAATACGTAGGACACATTGTAAGACTTTGTCTAAATAACGTAAGGCAAGTTGATTTCACTTCAAGAAGAATGATTTTTTATAATTGCAATTAGAAAGGTCATATTTCCAATAGTTTTAAAATATCCTTTTGGAAAAAGGACATACAAGTCATAGACACCATCAAATGTTTCAAGGAAACTAAGCCTAAGAAAGAATAAGAAAAGAAATAAAACTCTTATAGTGCACCAAAGGAAGAATCAATGTTTGTTCAAATAGATTTTCACACTCAAGAAAATGAGAAAAAGAAGTGGTATATAGATAGTGGGTACTCAAGTCATATGATAGGAGACAAGAGCAAGTATATATCTCTCAAGAAGACCAATCTAGGTTCAATTAGATTTGGTGATAAAAAATTTGTTAATATTGTTGGAAAAGGTATTGTGAGTCTTGACAATAGCCATACTAGAACTGAGAATGTCCTATATGTAGAAGGTCTAAAACATAATATTTTAAGTGTGAGTTAAATGTGTGAGAAATGAAATATTATAGCCTTTCATGACAAGGAATGTGAATTTAAAAGGGAAAAATATGGAAAAATAATTGTGAACATTCATAAAGTAGAAAATAACCTATATATCTTCCATGAACCCAAGAAGGAAAATTATTTCATTACTAAATTGGATTAAATTTGGGTTTGCCATATAATAATTGGATATATAAATTTTTATGATATGGTAAGGGTTAATTCAAAGGGGTTAGTAAGACATATGCAAAAAATTACCAAAATTCCTCATTCTCTATGCAAATAATGTCTTCATAGGAAGCAAATCAAGAAGAGATACAAATCCAAGGAACATTCCACTACAAGGCCATTAGAATTGGTCCATACTAATCTGTGTGGACATATGAGAACTCAAAGTATTCAAGGTAATAATTACTTCATTATTCTAATTGATGATTTCACTAGGATGACTTGGATATGCTTTTTTAAATAAAAATCTAAAGCTTTTGTAATATTTATAACATTCAAAACACTTGTCAAAAATGAAAAAGAATCTAAAATTAAGTGTGCAAGATTAGATAGAGGAGGTGAGTTTTTATCTCATGAATTGGATAACTTCTATGAAGAACAAGGGATAATAAGATAATATTATGTTGCTAGAACACCACAATAGAATGGTGTTGTTGAAAGTAAAAATAGAACTATTCAATAAATGAGTAGAACTATGCTTTAAGATGTTAAACTATCAAATGGTTATTGGGAAGAGGCAATAAAAACTTTAGTTTACATTCTTAATAGGTTCCAAATTAGAGTAAATGGTGATAAGACTCCATATGAGATATGGAAGAATAGAGTTGTTAATGTAAAACATTTTAGAGTATTTGAGAGCAAGTGTTATGTCAAAAGGGATAAAGAAAATATTGGAAAATTCGATTCAAGATATGATGAGGGCTTATTCTTAGACTATTCTTCTATCAACTTTGTCTATAGATGCATTAACAAGATATTTCACAAGATTTGTGAAATCTCAAATGTAAATGTAGATGAGACAAATAGAGTAAATAAGTCAAACTTGTAAGTAAGTGATACTATTCATAATTCTATTTCAAACAAGGATGGGATATCTATTAAAATAGATTATGACAATGAAGAGTAAGAAGCAAGACTTGACACTAAAGATCCATCTAGGATAATACAAAATGATTATCCTACCTCCTGGGTAATTGGTAATGTGAATGCATGGTTGTAAACTAGAAGAATAATGTTGATCAATTAGAATCAACAAAACATTATCTTATTGTCATCAGTTGAACCTAAAATTTTCTTGGAAGATATCAAAGATGAAATTTGGATATGTTCTATGGATTAAAGAATTGATCAAATAGTAAATAATGAAACACAGGATTTGGTTCCTAGACCAAAAACCAAGAATGTGATAGGCACTAAGTGGGTCTTTAGAAATAAGATGAATGAGAAAGGAGAGGTCACAAGAAATAAAACTAGACTGGTGTGTTAAGTATATGCTCAGGTTAAAGAAAAATATATTTTGATGATACCTTTTCTCCAATGGAAATAATGGAATAAATTAGACTCTTCTTGGCATATGCTAGTTTCAAATATTTTAAGGTATACTAAATGGATGTGAAATATTCCTTTTTGAATGGAAACTTAGAAGAAGTGTACATTGAGTTACCTAAAGTATTTTTTATTTTCAAGTGATCAAGACCATGTGTGAAAATTGAAAAAATCTTTATATGGTCTTAAACAAGCTCTTAGAGCTTGGTATGATAGATTAGACAAGTATCTTCTGAGCCAAGGTTTCCAAAGAGGGTAGCTAATCAACTTTTTACATTAATATTAAAGGTAGTCATCAATTATTTATATATTTTTTATGTTGATGACATAATATTTGGTTTTGATAATGATAATATGAGTAAATAATTTTCATAAGTCATGAAGACTGAATTTGAGATGTCTATGTTGGGGGAACTTTCATTCTTTTAAGATTGAAAATTAACCAACTAAATGCAAGGATATTAATTTCATAAGATAAATACATCAATGATATTCTAAGTAAATTTGATATGATGGAATGTAAGAATCCAATTATTACACCAATGATTATAGGTTTCAAGTTGAGTAAGTAAGATGAATTGTCAAAGGTTGATCAAACCTTTTATAGATACATGATTGGAAGTATTTTGTACTCCACTACCTCTAGACCTAACATCATGCAAGTTGTAGGACCTGTTGGTAGGTTTCAAGATGATCCTATAGAATTTCAATTGAAAGATCAAAATAATATTAAGGTATCTTAAGGGCACCATAGAATATGGTTTATGGTATCCCAAGAGTAAAGAATTCACTCTAAAGACATAAATTGATGTAGATTGGGCTAATTGTATGGATGATAGGAACATTACCAGTGGTGATGTTTTCTTCTTAGGTGAATGATTGGTATCTTGGCTAAGAAAAAAGCAAGCCTTAGTATCCCTATCCACAATAGAAGCTAATTATATAGTTGTTACCTCATGTTTCACTCAGGCTATATGGATGAAGCAAACCTTGGAAGACTATAAGGTAAGGTAAAAATAATCTTGTACTATCTATAGTAAAAATACTAGTGAAATTAGTATCTCAAATAATATTGTAATTAACTCAAAAAATAAACACATTCCTATTAAATATCATTTCTTGAGATAAAAAGTGAGCAATCAATGTGTTAAGCTGGAATATGTGCCTACAAAAGAACAACTTGTGGACATTATGACCAAACCATTGACAAAAAAAACTTTTGTGTATCTAAGACAAAGATTGGGAGTCATCTCCTTGTCTAAAAATCAATAGAAGGTTCTTGGTTAAAGAGAAGTAACTAGTTCATGAGCTTGCTCTAGTAGTCTATAGTAAAATGCTTCAGGTAACTTGTTCAGGGGTTTTGGTCCTAAAGGGTCAAATTGGTTTGTTCTAAGTGTTTGAAAATTTGATGACAAATCCAAAAGACTTGTTGAATATGATTTTCAAATAGAGCATGGATTTAGGGGGAGATAAATCAGATAGTTATAGAGGTTTTAAGAGGTGTTCATAATGTAAGGGGGAGTCCCTCTTAATATTTTCAAGGTAAGTTCAAGTAGTTTTTGTTACTCTTATATGTTTTTTCCTCATATAATAGAGTTTGATCAAAGAATAGTGTAGTCATGGAGCATGTTTGAGAAGCTCAAGGTAATAATAGGTAATCAAAATGTTAGGGGGAGTCTATATCATCTCTCAAAGGTGGTCCTTTACTATTATTGGTCATTTAAGTCTTTTTAGTTCTATAATATCAGGAGTTGAGCCCACTTTATAATGGTGTCAAAGGGGGAGAAAGTGATTGAAGAGAGAGATAGAGTTTGATCATAAGCTTTGTATTGGTGTTTGACATCAATGAAAAAGTGGATATTATTGGAGGTTTGTCAATTATGTCTTTAAGGTGGCCAAGGATGTTGATGAGGTGTCATATGTATTAGAATGATAATGACAAAGTGTGCTTCAATGTTCTTTCATAGTTATTCAATGTTTGACTTGGATAGGCAATTGATGGATGTTATTGATGGTATAGACATGTTGAAAATATCCCATGGGGTGATATGAGTGTTTAAATTGGTTATGTAAGTGAAAGGAATTCATCAGATCAGTCATATGAGTGTCTAGGTTCAAGTAGTCATCTTGGCAGATAAGGATAAGTAAGAATTTTGATGACATCATATTTCACATGTGCAAAGGTTTCATGAGAAGTTTGATACATGGATAGATTCCCCTATGTGATAATATCATATGGTTCAAATTTTAGGTTTGGACATAGAACGTAGCAAAATTTATTAAGGTGCAAATTTAGCTTCTCAGATAGAGATTACTAAGTTCCCATACTTAGCCAAATTTGTGATATTGAAGATCTAAGATGAGCATTCAACCAGATAAAGGATCTAATGATGAGAATTTAATCTAACTAGATAAGGATATAATGGAGTGTGTGATCTTTTCAGAAAGAGATCAATGTTCCATGTGAAGTCAATTTGTTAAAGGTTCCTGAGATTGCACATGCTAGAGACATATGTCTCAATTTCGATGATTTGATAGAAAATCAATGACATGTGGGTGTTCATATAGATGGATATAGATGGATAACATCAAGTCAAATAGTCAATATGCATAGAAGATAGGTAGAGCTTCCAAATGGCATAATCATGAAAGCGAAGATCTAATATTAATGGTAAGTGATAAGGTTAAAGTCAGGAGACTTATAAGGAAATTGATGATGCGTATTTGTTCAAAGTTTCTTGGGAGCATGAGATGATGACAAAGTGTCTAATGTTTAGTATTTTCATAGTGATAATTGGAATTTAAATATTCAAATTTATGAAAGAAAACTAGTGATGGCTTTTTTTATCTATATCTTGAGCATATGGCAGAATTTGTTGGAGTAAAAAGTAAAGTTGAAGAGGGCTTCAAGGTGTATCCAATAAAGTTTATTAGAAGGTCTGATTGTTTGTAAAGCTATATATATTGAGATATAAATTTTATTTTATGTTCATTCATGGTTATTATATCTATAGAATAATGTTTAAGTAATTTGTGCTTTATCAAAAGAGTATTTTGGTGGGAGTTATCACCTAAAGATGTCATAAGGGTCATGAGGAGTGGATCCATGCATTTGAAATTATTATTTCATTCTTAATTTTCTTGATGAAGTGATAAAGATTTAAATAGGTCTTAATAAGACCTATAAGGGCTATTAAGGCCTAATTAAAAGGTGTAGCTACTTAAGTGTTACCCATGGATTCTATGGCCAACCTATGATAATGAATATGAGCTATGTCTTAACATGATAGAAGTATTAAGGGTTAAGACAAGTATTTTGGCTGACCTAAAAGTTGATATTAATAAAGACTCTATAAAGAGTGAAGACCAAGGTAATGGTTTCTAGACTTGAAAGTGTGTGTGTTGAGAGATCAAAAGATAAAGATGAAGGAAAGAGATCAGAGGGAGTGTGCTCAATGTATGTAATAAAGTATAGAGTAGATTAAGGATGAGAGAAGAAGTCTAGAGCTATCCAACAGGGGTGTTTGGATGCATTTCTTGTATGAGAAAGTTTGAGTGTGTGTGATGAGTTGAAAGATAAGTGTTATACATTATTTTTCTAATTAGATTGAAAGGCAATCAGAGTTTTGGAGCTATTCATTTCATAGGTGTTGTGTATATGCTCATATTATATAAAAATTTGGTGCTTATTCATAATTAGGGGTGGGTGTTCCTTATGAAGTGGGTACTTAACTAAAAGTTATTATGTTTGTGATCATCTTATAGGACAAGTAGTCTATGTGTTTGAAATCTTGAGAGTGGGTTTTATTCCCCATGAGGGTTTCCCATAGAATTCATGTGTTGTGTGTTTGATCTTACATCATATTTTTGATTGATTTTGATGAATATCTTTTATTTTCTATGAATGATTATGGTTATTGATTAAAGAGTTTGAAAGGATTAAATTTAAATTTTGAAATATCTTACATCACTAATTCACCCCCCTCTTAGTGATTGTACCTCCAATAGGAAGTGGTTTGGATGTCATCATTTTGGTCGAGATTAAGATGGATGCCACCATTGAAGGGTACAAAGGATTTATATCGAGGCCTTTCTATTTGGGTTGGTGGACTAGTAACAGGCTATGTATGGACAAAATATGTAGAATTTAGAGATTTAGGAAAATTGGGAGGTATGGGGTTCAGATTAGAAATAGGAACCCTATTTTGCCTTACTAAGCATAATGATAATTCAACAAACTAAATGTGCTTACCTTTTGAAGGTGATCTATTAGAAATTTGGTACATGAAATTACCCTCTAATTTATTGATGACTATCTCTAGCCTTCCAGATGTTCTTCCATGTTTCCAAGCTTGCCAAAGTAGGTGTCTAAGGGCCTTGATTATTTCTCCCACTAGGCATGCCAAAACTGTTGGAGGTTATAGGTTGTACCTTAGTTGAGGAGAGGAGTGTTCAAGTCCAAATCTCAAACCTAATCCAACATGGGAGTCACTTTAGAATGTGCTTTGCCTAGTTTTTAAGTCATACCTCTAAATTTTATTGGGATAGCTCCCCTAATTTGATAATTTAATTCTATTTAATACCTAAATCTATCACAAAGAAAAGGGAAAGGGGTATGAAAACTAATGCAAAAATATATTCTAAGTGGTGATGTACCATTTGATGAAGGATCCACTCTTAATCATTCATTTTGATAGCTACTAGTGAACCTAATGGAGACAATGATCAATGAAACTCTTCAATGGATTTATATAATGAATATTTTTTATTAATTTAGGATAGTATTCTACTAATTGAAGGGAAAAATATGATAGGTCTATGAAAGACACTATAAACTTGTGACACTTCAAGAGAAATCATACTTGTTGACACTTCACACAACTTGAAATGAAATCAAAATTGAATCTAGGTAAATGAAGGACCTATAGATGATGATTTGAAGCATACATTCTACAGATAAAACTCCCATAAAGTACACTAACATTCAACAAGAATCTAAAACTATCTTCTATTGATTTAAAAGAGTTTACAAATAAATTTTGGTAGAGCTTTGGTCTACCCAACTCAGGGATGCTATCAATGCCTACTTATATAGATAAAATTGAAAATAAAAGATATAAATCTAGGCATGGGAGAGTCCATAAATGAGACCCATGTGGCATAGGGCAGTTATACAAGCTTGTTTCTATCCTCAAGCATTGACATCTCATTAGTGAGTCCATTTTGGCATTATGGAGGCTATAACTCCCTTAATTAACCTTATTAAATCCTTTAAAATTCTAAAAAGATCTCAATACTCCTAATTTGGTAGTTATACAATGTACATGGTGTATAAATAGGTCTCCTTGAGGCATTGGACAACCTCTCTTTCAATATGCATGTTAAATGGTTCATGAAACTACCTCCACCCAATCATAATGGACTCCATTTTGGTGTAGACTCACTTAGATGACAGTTACCATGCATATGAATTGTCAACCAATGATCTCATGCCATCCTTTATTTATTATATTCTTCCATTTACAAGATAAGTAGGCCTGTGTTGCTTGTTCTCCAAGTTTCTATTTATTTCCACTATTTGAGTGATCAAAAAGTTGAACTTAGGATCTAAATTCATCTAATGAGACTTGTATAATCCTTAGATAAACTATAGTGCATTGGAATTGGTATCCTTCAAGATTTATTTACCTATAAACACACATTATCCATGTATTACTAGGACAATTGGACTACCTCATAGACTAATAGTTTAGATGGAGATGGTAAAGATGCTTTCAATCAATTTCATGAGCCATATTAACATTTAATGAATATAAAAATTCATAATCTCACTCTTCGCATGGTTTATAACTTCTCCTTAGGTCCTTCAACATAATTTAAGTTCAAATCCCTATAAATTTTCCTCTTCAAGAAGTGTCTATATAGTTTTTGTACCATCCAAAGTCATCAATTGGAGCCCTCCTAAGTTGTCAACAAGATCCAAGTTCTAGATAAGCAACTTATATGTAAATGAATGCATCATTCCCTAAACCTTTATATATGGGTCACTATTAGGGTTTAAAGGAGGTTTAGGGATGTATGGGAGTCTTAGGCATGGTTCATGGAGATATGAGCTTAGATCTTTGAACCAACTACACCAACTTCAAAATAATAGGCCCTCTCACCTTTCATGGATAGTTAAACCTTCCATGCACAACACTTAGGTTGTGATAAACACTTAAAGATGCTCCTTGTGAGAATAACTTGATCTCTGAATGGCTTTTGTATGTTTTCAAGTAGAAAGGTATACATTAATGTATTTTTTAGGGATCTAAATTAGCTAAAGGGATTTCAACACTATATTATGCCTACCCTTTTGATTTGTAAGCATTCACATTTCCTAACTTATCTTCTATTTCACCTCTTAAAGGTACAATACTAATGGAGATTGAGGATTGGTCTATTTACAGACCTAAACTATGACTTTTAAATTGCACACTAGAGATATTAGTGACCTTTATCTCATGTATAACTATAAACAAACCTTTGACACCTTAAATAGTAGTACCATTGACTTCATTGTACCAATTATCCTTCTTAGGATGAATACAATCATGTGTTCTTACACCTACAACTCTTTGTTTCATGAACTAGTCATGGATGTTAGCATGGAGACTACTAAAAGGCTTGATTATAATATTTTGGAGTCATTCTCCCTTTTTCAACTCATTTTGTACATAAATGCTCTATGTATCCATGTTCTTGAGCTTAAACTAAGAGCTTTAAACCCATTTCATTAAACTTTACCACTACACATGCCAACCAAGGAGTCATGGTGATTCTCAAAGGACCTCAAAATACCTAAAAGTTCATTTCATGGTCAAATATCTTCATTTAGATGGGTTTTGGGGATAAATTACATCATCAGGTAATTTCTAAGGTTTGTGTAGAGTTTAAGACATCCACCATCTTAATGATGGTTCATAAAGTATGAACATCCAAACCTATAATTAATGCAATTGATGTTTATTTTACTGACCCCCTCATATCTCATGAATAGGTTGGGTTCCCATGCAGAGGGTGCTAAGAGATATGAACATCAAAATGTGAGGCTAGGGTTGTTTATAAGCAATTTTGAGCACTTATTTTCTTAACATTAATTCATAGATATTAGCCCCTAAATACCAATAAATATTCAATGGATTTATATCCCTTATGTAGACTTAGACTTCCCTCAGAGCTTTGGCTATGGAGATGCATGTGGTGAAGCAGGTGAGCATTTGAAGATGCCCCTCAAATTACTTGTGTAGATAGACTGGCTCGAGATAGGTTTTATGACACTTGGCTCAATTTTATCACCTATTGGTATTTTTAACCCATTTTATATGTATAAAAAATCCTCACACTTATCACCTTGGTCATTTAACTGGTCATAATATCTTGCAAAGGTTTCAAGATGTCACTAAGGTCTATATGTAAGTCTGTGTGCTTGACTATGTTATCTCATCTTCAAGTCTATTGACTAAAAATCTAGGTATTAGAACCTATTATTAGGATTTTATTCCATTATAAATCATTCGTAATTGAAAAAATACCTTATTTTGGTTCCATATTACCTACAGACCTCATATAGCATGGGTGAACCTTCAACACATTGAGTTTTTGCAACAAGCCTTGGTCTAAAACAAAATAGTGGGTATACCCATTATTTATCCTAGCCAAGTGAACATAAGATCCTCTTGAGTAGGTAATGATACTAAATTTTACCAATTTTGGGGGATTTTACATGCTTAGAAGGGTCTTAAAGCACCATTTTGGCCAAAATTAGCCTCAAACTACTAGCTAATAGTGCACTTAGGTATGCAAACTTTTAATATGGCTTGTAATATTACCTCTAAATGTGTTTATGGAAATGGGTTATATTAACATGTGATTACTATGATCATCATTCTTAGGTTATAATTTTCCAACATTACCTCCTTGTACACCTCATATTTCACTCAAACTCAAGTCTCATACTTGCATATGAATGTGTGGTTTGGTGACTGTGATGGTGTCATTTTATATCCTCAGTGGTAGTGGCCATCAATTTTTCACTCTTGCTAGTGTAAACCTTTCTCCACTTCATATGGATTTTTCCTCTTATCTCAAATGAGATGGAAACACTAATATAGACTAGTAATTCCACTTGTGACCATCTTCCACTATGATTGCCTATAGGGTTTTATTAGCAAGCTTGTATAGGTTGGAGGTGACTTATATGGTTATTGAGATTTGTATCATAAGTGGATCATATCATCATTAAACCCTCTTATGATGCATACTCCATGATGTTCATATCAACCTTTCATGCTTTGAATAATACACTTGGTATTTCTTGGGACCCTACTATAGTAGTCCTAAAGGCTAGTTGTAGGTGTAAATGTGCACACTTAGATTGTTATATGACCATATAGGTCCAAAAACTAGTGGTTTTAATGTTATTTATTGTTATAATGAATTTTTGAGGTCACCTTGGCATGATTCAAATGTTATAATTAAGGGGAATGAATGAAGGAGGGTGGTATTAGAGACATATGGAGTAAGATGTACATGGAGAAGAAGGTTAGTACAATGAAATGGTAGTGAAAACTTAAGGAGACCACATAAGTATGGAAATTACATGAAATGGAGGCAAGAATCCCCTTAAGACCAATCCAAATGTACCTTGTAGACCTCCCAATGCATACCTAATCAAACATGGAAATTTGGGCATAGGAGTGAGGTATATCCAGTCTCAACATGAATCTTAGGACACTTATAAATACCTTAGCTTTCATGAAAAAACTTAAACCTTGATAAAAGATGACTCAGTGACTTGGATATAAAGAAGGTGATATACAAGTCTATGAGGATATAATGGGGGTTAGGAAAGTTGTTATAAAGGACATGAAGGTGATCCACCATCACTTTAACTTCTCCTTTTCATACCTTGGGTTACATTGGAGCTCTATAGGTGGTATTGGTTCACATATACATAGTCTACCATGTAGTGTTTTTCAAACATAAACAAATTACTCTCCCTAAAGTATTCTAAAGTAATAAGGGGATGTTTATATTTAAATTTGAGCAAAAGGCATTGATATCCTTGAAACACCCTGACCAAATCTTCAGCCCTACCTACAACCATTGATGATTACATCAAAACTCTATCTCTTGCACAAACTAGTATGCAAATTATACATAGGGACTAGTCAAGAAGATTTGCAATCCATGAGATCTCACACATATGAGTCAAAATATAAGAGTGTCATGGAAGGATTCTTCAAGGATTTAAGAAATAGAATCCATGATTAGTTATTGTAGATAAAGAAAAATACTCTAATATCTATTGAGTTTAAATGGACCTATGTAGATGAGAGGGGCATAGAGGTTCCTTAACTTATTAAGGAATGCCCATAAAGTATAGGAAGATAATCCCAAGACAAATTCTCATGGATGGAAGTTTCTCGGGTCTACTTTCCATGGCCAGGATCTTGGGCCCCCACTTTCTTTCCCCTATATGGTATGAGTATGAACTTGAGGGGTCATTTGAACTTGATAGTGAGATTGAAGGAGATATAAAATTGTTTTGAGATCTTATGGAACTTCCAATCACTATTTCCTTCACCATTTGATCTCATTGGCCTCCCTTTACAAAATCAAGCCTTTAAATGAGTGGTTTATATAGTATGGATTTGTACTATTGAAGAAACACCTATAAATTTTCATTTTCTCCTACAAATTATCTTTTTAGACCTAAAATTTTGCTAGCAGGTGTTGTGAAGGGAAATAGTGGAAAATAACACTTTGAACTTGGAGAGTTAAAGGGTCGTAATTTAGCATGTGTGGGCCCTTTTTGGGAGGAATTGGAATTGATTATTTTTATAGTGGGTCTAAATGAGACATGAAACCATTAAATAATGGCTTGATGAAGATAATAAGGTCCACTAGAGGAATATGGGGTGGTTTAATGGTTTATTAAGGCCAAATTTCATCTCATTATGACCAAAACCATTGACTATGCTCATATATATGACCTTAAAATGAGGTATATCAATTATATCACCATGTTAATTCATATAAAATACCTTAACGATAATTTTAACCTTAACTGGACCTTATGACACTTCTTATAATGTTTCATGAAGGCTTGGGAATAAGCATACCTCTGATGATCAGGCATGCATAATTTGTCTTTAGGCCTCTATCAAATTGCCTCCTTAGTTTGTCTCCAACATTTGATATTTTACATGTTGAGGAATTTTAAAAGTAATCAAGGTCATCTAGGCACTTTTAAACGCCATGACACTACTTGACTTAGGTTGGAAAGGAGACATGAGGACACATATGGACTGATCAGGTAGAGATGAAGCATGACAATACTATAAACTATTTGGACAACCTTCACATACTCAAGATATGAACAACAACCATAGTGTCAATGATGGATCATGACTCAATCTATAAGGTTGACCCCTTTTTAGGTGTAGGACTAGAAAGTGGCCAAAAATAAGTTTGGTGGAATAGATATTAAGTTGTTATGGGAGATTTAATGCAAGAAAGTTATTGGTGAGCATTAATTAGATAATTTTAATTGATTCTATTTGTGTTTTATTATATTACAAGTGCTTGTGAGGGTAAGATAGTAATTAGTGAAATTGTTTATGGTAGGTTAATGTAATAAGTGTAGAAATAACTAAGGGATCCATGATGCATAATGACACAAATATTCATGGTGTAAAATTCTAGTGTCTACATTTGCCGCTTTTTATTGAGTAGTTTATAGCAATAAATTATGAGACA
>JARHVA010001111.1:782500-787500 GCA_037957365.1 Torreya grandis | reverse complement strand
GGGTTTGTTTAAGAGTATGACTAAAGGGAAAGCCTATGTTGACTATGAATATTAAAGATTATTAACAATAGAAAGGACATAGATGCAAAGCAATAAGAGGGTCCCATTCTAGTTTTCCCTTAAGAGAGGATAAATGATATGCCCTAGATCCATATTTATGAGTAATAATGTATGGTCTAAACTAATTTAGAGAAAACTTCCCTCATTTACTCCTTTCCATATTTGTGACATGTTGATTTTATTTGAGGACAAGATCACCAATATTGAATTATCAATCTTTTAAGTGTTGATTGTATGCATGTTTTATTCTTTCCAAATAGACATGGAGATGATCAAGAGTTGTCAATTGATGTTCATCTAATATTTCAAGTTTTTCTAGTCATTCTTGAAGGTAGTCTTCCTTAAAAATGATGTCTGTAAGATAAATTCAAAGAGAAGGGATATGGAGTTCTAGAGGAAGGATATCCTTTGTGTCATAGACTAAAGAGAATGGGGTTACACCTATAGGGGTTCAAATGCTTGTTTGATTGTCTCATAATGTGAAAAGAATTTGAACGTGTCAATCTTTCCTAGATTCATTAACTAGTGTGGATAGAATTTTTTTGAGAGTTTTATTAGATTCTTTGGATTGTCTGTTAGCTTTTGTGGATAATATGGTGATGAAAAACTTAGGTTAATATTAAAAGAATCATAGAGTTTCCATACTTTTTTATTTTTAAATGATTTTCCATTATCTATGATGATGTTATGAGGAAGGTCAAAATGATAGATAATGTGTTGGTAATGATAAAGTTATGTCATTGGGAGGATTTGGGGTTAATCTGGACAGTAAGATCTAACCCCCATTATGAAAATAGCCAAAAGACTTTAGCCACTTATAGAATGTTACTAGGGACATGTGATAAGTTATTGTGTTGTTGGCATTTGGTGCATTTTTGACATATTCACAACAATATTGATTTAGGGTGAGCTAATAATAACCGATTCATAGAATTATCTTAACAATGGTCAGGCCACTAAAACTCCCTCCATAGATCATATCATGCATTTACTTGATGGTGAGGGTGGTTTCAAGATCCTAGATATATCGAAGGATAAGACCATCAAAACCTCATTTGTAGAGAATGCCCCTAGTATGACATATTGGGCAATATGTTTTTGGAAGGTGTGTTTACTATTTTTTGAGAGATCTAGAGGGATTACACGTTTTTAGAGATAATCTTATATTTGTGTGTACTATATTTCTTATTGATCTCTTTCCACATTGTGGATGGAAAGATGGTCAATTTTAGTGTTAGAGTGTTGGATGATCTTGTGGATGAGGACAAAAAAACTAGATTCTTGAGAAGATTATGGGATAAAAGAGGCTATAGAATCCATAGTATCTGTGAATTTTTTAGTTGATCATGGAGTGGCTTAGATGGCATAGTGGTTGAATGATTCTAGTAATTGGTCTACCAAAAAAATTTATTTCTTGAGAATGTCATTTTTGAATTGATATGTTCCATTTATTTTATTGACCACAAGCTAAGAATCCATAAATATCAAGTTTCTTAACTCCAAGGGATATAGTAGTTTGGAGACCTATGATTAAAGTTTCATCTTCCACCATATTACTAGTATAGTTAAAATCAAGTCTAAAAGATAGTGGTATAGGATCCCCCTTTGAAGGTATTATAATGGTTATGGATTACCATTATAGATCCCCCCTCCCCCATGATCACACTTAGATCCATTAAAGAACAAATTCATTTGATATTTTGCATCTCTATGGGACATGGGATCTATAGATTCATCATGAAATTCCCAACTAGATTGTTGATTATCTGTAAAAGGTGCTTATACTAATTAGTCTATGGTGATTTGGCCCTTAATTAATTTTTTATAATGAAAATTGAGATAAAATTCAGCTAGAATTATGAGCCATCTATCCATTCATTGATTTTGATATGGTTTTGAGTGAATATGTTTAAGAGGGTCAATGTTTTTGAATATATAAGTTTTTTGATTGAGTAGATAATGACAAAGTTTATAAGCTAAAAGACCAAAACTAGACATACTGTATCCATATGTGTGTAAAAAGTTTCATATTCAATGAGAGTGAAACATATATAATAAACCACCTACTCTTTATGTTGTTTATCTCAATGGGTAAACATGGCACCTAAGTCATGGTTTGTGACCAAGATGTATAATTAAAATGGTTAACCCTTTTCAAGATAAATAAGGACAGGGGAGAAAGAAGGTAATTTTTAAGGGTACCAAAAGCCTCATGACAACTCAAGTCCCAAACAAATTGGGTGTCTTTCTTAAGGAGGTGATGGAATGGTTAGCATCAATATGATACCTATGAGATAAAATGATGAATAGATTGTATTTTCCATTATAGACTATGAATTTGTCTAAGATTGGATAGGGATAACATATATATAATGGATTTTATTTTAGTTGGATCAACTAAAATTCAATACATGGAGATGATAAAACCCAAAAGTTTTCCTAAAAGGACTAAAATACACACTTATTAGAATTGACACTAGCATGATGTTGAATTAAATGATCAAATATTATATTAATAATGGAGATATGGTCTTTACAAAGCTTAGATTTGCCAAGGAGATCATCCACATAATCTCGATGATTTTGTGGATTAGGTCATGGAAAATGTAAGTCATGACTTGTTGGTAAGTTTCCCTTATGTTATTTATACTTAAAGGCATAGATTTATAATAGAAGGATCCCCATGGGGCAATAAATGAAGCCTTGTGTTGGTCTTCTATGGAAATGAGGATTTGATTATACCTAGAGAACCCATCCATGAGAGATCATTTCATGGTTAGTTATCAAGTCCACGAGTTGTTCAATATTAGGGAGAGGGAAATCATCTTCAAGATAAGCAATATTGAGGTCTTGAAAGTTAGTATAGATGCATAGTCCCCCTATGGGTTTCATGACTAGTACAATGTTAGACACCCATAGAGGATAATCAATAATTAGGATGAAATTAATGGATAAAAGACATTAAAACTCTTCTATGACTAAAATTTGTATGTAAAGGTGCATATTTTAGAATTATTATTTTTTTGGTTTGGCTTTGGGGATGGTAATGATGTTTTGGACAACTATAGCAGGGTTGATACCTTGCATATCACTATAAGACTAGGTAAAATCCTAGTTATGGTTAGCTAGGAATATAGTGAAGTCTTGATTCTCTTGGAAATCTAAGGATTGAATAATCTTGATATTTTTGGGGACCTCTCAATTATGTATATTAATGTCAGTGGTTATCTCATTTAAAATACTAGAAGCTTTGGGTGGAATAGAGTTACGTAGGTGAGTATCTCCTACCCCAAATAAGTTAAGATAGAGTCTTCATCTTGACAATGAAGAGTTTGAATGGTGGGGGAATATTCCTCTATTATGTTAGGGAAAGTTAGGGGGAGAGACTTGGCTTCTCCATTGATTAGATACATGAGGGGTCTCAATTCAATAGTATTAATGACAAAAATAGGAGGGATGGAAATGACTTCAACGATCTCTTAAGGGGTGTTGGGTGGTGATGATGAGATGTCTACTTCAGGATTATAAATATGAGATATTTCAAGGGTATTTTTGAAACCAAGGCCATATTTTTTATGGGGATTTATAATATCACCTAACATGACATCATATGGTCCTTATTCATACCATCCTATGCCAAAGCCTTTCCAAGCACACCATTTTAGATAGATCTTAACAAAGTGTGGCTTCTCTAAGAAATATAAATATGAGGAAAATGTTTTTGTGTGAGGTTGAGCATCATAATATGAGGATTATTGATAGATCCCCCCATAGATTAAATGGGAATGAAGATGAAGGGTACCAAAGAGGATGACCTCACCAAGGTTTTGATGATATGTGTGTTATTTTTCAAGGCATCCATACTCTTGGGGAGTAGGAATGGTGTTAATCATCAATAACCAATATTCCCCTAATGAGAATCGTTAGAGTATAGAGTTGATGGAATCACTATTAGGAATTTGATATGAAGGGATTGTTAAACTTGACAATGCTTCAATTGATGATAATGGGGCTATGTTTTTCAAGGGGATTAAGACATCATTGGGTTGATATGTCAAATTAAAAGTATTTAATGGATGAGGGTCTATTGGGATAATATGTATTTTACCTTCATGCTCATATTTTAGGAATCAATGTATGGTAGAGGGGTTATAGGGCATAACATGGATCCAGGGGCATCTTAGTAATATTTTGTATTTGAATTCTCATTTTACCACATAGAATAACTTTTGAAGGGTACGAGCACCTATTTGGATGTGAAAGACAAACATTCCTAAAGTAGGGGTTACCATGTCATTGAAATCCTGCAAGACAGTGAGGGATTGGACTATAGTGGTTTATGGTAGTTGTATTTATTTAAAATCATGTGATGAGATGATATTTATTCTAACCCCATTGTCAATCATGACCCTCTTGATCCTAGTTTGATTAACACAGGTGATGATAAATAGAGGTGGATCTTGGTCTTTGACTTATAGTAGGGGTATTTCAAAATCATTAAATGTGATGGATAAGGATGTTTGTAAGGTTCCAATAAAATCTAAAAATGTTTGGGATTCATCTGGATTCACTTAAATGGCCTGTAGTGATTTTATCATAGCTTGGTAATGTTGTGAGGAGTTTTGGATGAGTTCGTATAAGGAAAATTTTATAGGTGTTTGATGGAGATGTTTCAGGAATGATTTTTGTATTGATTATGATTAATTAGTTTGGGTTGTCCATAGGATGAAAATTTTTGGTTTCAAATTAGATGTTTAAGAGTTTATGTAGTAGAATTAGGGTCCCTAAGATGTAGATTTTGAGATTTTTTGGATTTTGAGCTTTGGGGCCATGTGCCTAAGACCATGTGGCTATGTGTATTGTATATATTTGCAGTAATGGGTGGTCTATTGAAGCTAACAAGTTATTCTTATTTGGAGGACTTGAGGAGATATTTGGAA
>JARHVA010001111.1:725000-777500 GCA_037957365.1 Torreya grandis | reverse complement strand
AAGTCTTTAGTGACCTTGATAAACCTATAAAAGTAGTGTTTTCTAAGATATATATATATATATATATATATATATATATATATATATATATATATAATATCATTATTTGGCCAATTCCAAAGCATTATCTTGAGGGTATTCCATATCTATACTAGTACCAAGAGAATGAATTTTGTGAATATCATTGTGTTCATGGGAATAATCTATGTTATTGTGTGAAAATAAAACACCTCATCAAAAATATGTTGGAAAATAGGGAGATTACATTGGATAATAGAGTATTTACATCCAATTAGAACATGGGTATCTACCAAAAACCTTTTTTGTATCATAATAATAATAATAATAATCAACAACAAAAACAATATCAAAAGTCATTGTGATAACAATGGCAATATCAACAGCCAATAAAATACTGTCAACAAAATGAGAGGAACCAAGGCCAAAATTATTCCAATAACCAATAGAATTACCACGTAGTTTCACATGACTATAACAAAGTTATGGGTCATATTACAAGGGTTCACATTTTAACCATCACCATTAATCTTGGACCAAGTGATAATAGACTAGGACCATTTCCAAACAATCCTAATCAACCCACCTATGATAGTAATCCTTCCTTGACCTGGGACCATAACCAAGCACAATAAAAATTAGGGATTACTATTTTAGGACCTTATACTAATAAATCATCACTACCCTGTGACCATAACCAAGTGCACTAGTAATTGAGACTTTTCATATCTAGCCCATCTCCATCATTATCAAGTTACAACAATCTTATATCTAATCTTAATTGTGAAATAATAACTTGGTTGTCTAAGATTACCATTCTAGGCCCATAACCTCATCCCAATGAATAAATCTAGCCCAATGTAATGGTTCGGAACAAGCCATATACCACTTTTAAGGAAAATCCATATGACATTGTAGAATATCTCCAAAATATACTTGTGCAAATCTCCATTTTAGATTTATTGTGTACATCTACTATCCACAAGAACATTCTAGCATAAATCCTAGGCTAATCCAAAATTCCCAAAAATATAACCCTAGACAAATTAAAATATTTGGTTCAACATGTAACCCCAAGCCAATAGTTGACCTTCAATAAAAGTGATATGTTGTCCCTTGGCCCTCTCCATAACAATCCCCTTTACATTAAGGTTGTGATTGCATGGTACAAAGTTAAATGTGTCCTCATAGACAATGGATTGGGCCTAAATATTATGTCTTTGAATCTCATTAAGCATCTTGGATATAAAATAGCTAATCTATAGCCAAAAATAATTACTATCAAAGCCTATGACAATGAAGAATGCTAATCACAAGGCATCATAATCTTGATAATTATCATTGGGCCCTTAACCCATGATACACTTTGCCATGTTTTGAAACTTTACCTATCTTGAAATTTTCGTTTGGGTAGACCTTAGATACATTAAATTCATGAAATACCTTCGACATTGAACCAGTGTATCAAGTTCTCACAATAAATCATGGAGGTCACCATCAATGGAGATTTTCATCCTTATAAACATTACAAACATTTGGAGGATGAGTAAGAAAGTTACAATTACTACTTTGGCCTAAATCTAGTTCCCAAAAAGGACAAAGATAAATAAATACTTGTTGAATTACCAGAGGCCAATTTTAAAGACCCAGATAGCCTTAAATCATCTTCACATGTGCCTCTTCTTGAAATGTCTAATCATTTTACCATCTCAGCCAATGGCCTAAGAGTATTTAAACCATGACACATTTCATATTTCCAATCTTTCATATAACCCCAAGTCCTATGGGAGACCTATATCCAAGCCACCTTATATGGAATGGAAACAAAAAAGGAAAAAATAAACTTCATAGTCTATCTCTTATCATTTATACACCAACCATGGTCCAAGAAGAAGACCCACTTACTAATGATGAATCTTAGTTGTACAATGACAAATTGATTGATTACTACAAAAATGCTAAATATCCCATTCCTAATAGGATAATGGAGAACAAAGATATGAAGGTGGAGGCCTCTTTCCAAATTATCCAGGTACTCTTGAGACAATTTATATAACTCAGTATAAAGGAACTTATGGTCTTGGATTTAAAGTTCCTGGACATGACCCCACATATCTTATACATGTTTCAATGCCAACAATTAGTGATGATGATGTTGATAGTGAAAGCGGAGTCTGATCATAAAATTTATGAATACCTTGCCAATACCAACATATTTGGCCCACATACCATTTTCACCATTACCCCATTGAACAGATGTAACTTGCTTCTTATTTATCACCCCCAAATTATAGCTTGAGACCAACAAAAATCCACATTACTTATAGACAAGTTTTAGAATATGAGGCCTTTTTTGATTTTCTAGGCCTAAGAGATAATATTCCATTGGGAGACCAAAAATAAGGGCTCTCTATCAAACTAGATCCTGTAGCCTATTTTGGAGAATGATTGAACACCCTTAGCTAAAAACAAAGATTAAAACATTGACGTCCCAAAATGAAAACCTCTGTAAGGCACTTTTGGACCAGGGTAAATGTAAAGAGAAAGATTAGTATTTTGGTGAAAAACTATTTCAGGTGCCATTAGATGAGGGTGTTTAACTTTCTTTAAATGAAGCTTAGAAGACCACTAATGATGAAATTACTTTTGGGTCTGAGTTTAGTTATGCAAAACAACATGCCTTTGATCGAATTGCCAAAGAATTTCCAATAGTATTTGTAACATGGCCATCATTTCCATTAGGATATTTATATTCATCTTTTTTAGGAGATATTAAAGAACCATTCCAACCAGAGGACTTTGTACTTACATGTCAATTCAAATCATTTCCAGCCATTATGGAAGATGGATCGACTCTCCTAGTATAAGATACTATGGAAGTCAACATCAGGACTCTAGATGACCCAAAATGGATTAAATTAGGCACATCCCTCATTGAGTAGGAACATGAGATATTTATATCCCTTTTGAGGGAATTTGTTGACATATTTGTTTGGGCCTATTCATACATGCCAAGTTTAGATCCCAACTTAGTTGTACACCACCTTGTTGTACATCTTGATGTTAGACCTGTGAAAATTATACAAAATGCATCCTTGTGTTATTGTGTTAGTAAAAGAGTTGGAAAAACTCTTAGAAGTGATATGCATCCAATCGATCAACTATTCATAGTGGTTCTCAAATGTTATGATTGTCAATAAGAATCCAAAAGGAATCAAAATCTACATTGATTTTAAAGATATAAACAAGGCCTACCCCAAGGATGACTTTTCTCTACCAAATATTAATATGATAGTTGACTCCCAAGTGGGGTATGAAATGCTCTCACTTATGGATGGATTTTTAGGGTACAATCAGATCAAGATTATGCTAGAAAACCAACACAAAATTGAATTCACCACTACATGGGGAATATTTTATTATCAAGTTATGTCATTTGGCCTCAAGAATGTTGGGTCCACATACCAAAGATCCATGAGCATCATATTTCATGATATGATCCATGATATTGTTAAATACTATGTTGATGACATATTTGGTAAATCAAAGACTTATGTTGATCACCCAAATACACTATGAAGAATATTTGAGAGGTTTTATGAATATAAGGTCAGACTCAATCCCAATAAGTGTGTATTTGGTGTCAATTTAAGTAAATTTATAGGCTTTATTGTATCTCAATGAGGCATTGAAGTTGATCCTACCAAATTATAAGCCATTACTAAGATTTTGCCACCTTCTAATTTGAAGTAGCTCCATAGTTTTTAGGCTAAAATTTAGTCTATCAGACACTTCATTTCATAGTTGGCTAATAAATGTCATTCCTTCACACACTTATTAAATAAAGGTGTCACATTTCATTGGGATGAAGAATTCCAGAAAGGCTTTCGATAGCTAAAGGAATATCTTACTAATCTACCTATTTTGTTACTGCCAATATCAAGAAAGCCATTTTTACTATATTTATCTAACATAGATAAATCCCTGGGGGCACTTCTAGTTTAGAATGAAGATAGAGGAAAATAAAAATCCATGTACCATTTAATTTTTACATTGGTCACATATGAACACAACTATATGCCGATATAAAAATGTTATCTAGATATGGTCTTTATAACCTAGAAGCTACATCGTTACATGCTTAACAACTAGACCCCGGTTATTTCCAAATTAGATCCACTCAAGTATCTACTAAGATATATTTAAAAGGCCACATGACTAAATGGATCATTCTTCTAAGTGAGTTTGAAATCTAATACATCAATTAGAAATCTATAAAGGGATAATTAATTATAGATTAGCTTATTGAATCTCCCCTTGCAAATACTAAACCCCTTACTTTTTAATTACTAGATGAATCCATCATGACCATCATAGAAACACCTCCTGAGGAAAAATATTTGAATTTGTATTTTGATGGATCATTCACATCACATGGATTAGGGGCAAGCCTATTTTTTATTATACCATAGGGGGATCTTATCCCTAAATCATTTTGTATCAGATTTCCTTATAATAATAACATGGCCAAATATGAATCACTTGTTTCGATGCTTTTTTAGGTATTACAATTGAATATTCAGCATGTCATGGTTGATGGTGATTCTTAGTTAATAACCAATTAGGTTATAGACCGCTTTTAGACTAAAGATGGCAAGTTGGTTCCAAACAAGACCATGATTGACATTATCAAATATCAGTTTGTCAACATATAGTTTAAACACATACCAAGGGCTAGTAATATGACAACAGATGCTATGGCCACCATTGGTTCTTTGATCTATCACATAGATAAGGAAAAATAATATCAATTCCTTGTTAAAAAATTTTGAGTTCATTCTCATGAACCTTCAACCATCATAATGATCTATGATATTATTGTTTCCAACTCTATATGGTACTTAGACCTATTTAACTACCTTCATAACCATATCAGACCACCATACCTATCATGAAAAAAAGTAAAAACCTTTACCCACCAAGCCGCATGTTATACCTTACTTGGCCCAACCATTTACTATTATAGCTTTGATGTAACTATGCTTCATTGTTTAAATTTGGTAGAAGAAACATTATAGTTATGGGAACTTTATGAAGGAGTATGTGGAGCCCACACTATCAGGGCCATCCTAGCCAAAAATATCCTACATACTAGTTACTATTGGCCAACTATGGAAGCAGATGTAGCTGCTTACATCAAAAGGTGCAATAAATTTCAATGGCATGCCAATATAATTCATGCTCCATCCAAGACACTAAAACTAATGCTTAAACCATGGCCATTTGTAACATAGGGACTTGATCTCTTTGGTAATATTAACCCTACCTCATCTAATGGCCATAAACACATCCTTACCACTACCAAATATTTCATTAAGTGGGTTGTATCTATAACCCTCACTTACGTGATTGGAATTTTTTTTTATAAATTCATCATCAATCACCTCATATACTAATATGGTATCTCATCTGATGTTATATCTAATAATGGAAAATCATTTAAGAAAAAATATGTCAAAATGATTTGTGCCAATTATAATATCACACAACATTTTTTTACCACATATTACCCACAAGTCAATGGTCAAGCATAGGCATCCAACAAAACCATTGTCAACATCCTTAAAAATATTGTTAATGATGTTGGCCATGATTGGCACCTCCAAATCTTCTATGCCCTCTAGGTATATCACACTAATTATCATACTCCAACTGGAGACACTCTATATTCCCTAGTATATGCCACTAAGTCCATTATTCCTATTGAGGTCTAGTCACCTTTTATGCATATATCATTGAAACACATCCTAGATGATGAACATTATCAAGAAGCTTGCTTACAAGAGATAGAGTTACTTGATTAAAAATTCATGGCCTCTATCAACATCCTTTAAGCATATGAAAATAGACTCCATGGCCAATTTAACCATTGGGTTAAACGTAAAGACTTTGATCTTAGTGATCTTGTGCTCAAAGAAAAAGAAAAAGAACACCACGTCCAAGAAGAATAAGGGCAAGTTCAAACCTAATTAGATGGTCCCATATGTCATTATTGATAACTATGGATTTAGAGCATATAGGCTCACTACACCAGACATAGATGAACTGATGAGCCAATGAAAACCATACACCTCAAACATTATTTCACTAGAGAGACTTTAAGTATTGTTTATGTGGCATGTTTTCATTATGCCATATCATCATCTTCTTTATATCATACCATATACTATTGAACCATACCTTCCCTATTGACCAAAGTTATTTTTAGCATACCTCCCCAACCCTTTGACCTTGCTTTCATTCTATGGTTCTTCAACCACCTTTAGCAAGGATATTTAGACCAAGTTTTAGTAGTTGATTTAGTATTTTAAATGGAGGTCATATCTTGGACTAGTATGACAATGGTTTGGTAGTTGCATCCTTCATCCGTTATATCATTTCATTATGAGTGTTATTGATTATAACTACCTATGGGAAAATTAGTATCCCACTCTATGTTACTAATTATAACTACCTTTAGGAAAATTATTATCATTAACCTATGTCATTATTTCCTAATTATAACCACCTATGGATAAATTAGGAACAACACCTTTACCATTCATTGTAGTATCACCTTGACATTCCTATGCCATTTGACTAATTCACAAATTTGATAATACATAGTCAGATTCCTCTACTATAATTCATAACTATAGTGACTTGAGGTCCTAATGGGACTATTTATGAAGCATTAAATTCACATTGAGGTCATCTCAGTCACCCCATCGCCACTCTCTCACTATTTTATAAGTAGTTTAAAGTTTGAATGCTCTCAAATTTTTGAGAATTAAACCATTTAGTCTCTTATACTTCTCAACTAAGTTGAGATTCTTCAAAAATTACAAAATTATTTTTAAAATACTTAAAAAATCATAAAAATCATAAAAAATTGTCGTAGAATCTCCACGTGAGATGTAAAGCCATCACAATTTCTAGGTTAGGCCATCTTTTTTGTTCTGTATATTTCTAGACCACCTTGATATTTTTCCTCTCATTTATGGGAGAAATACATCATCCTAAGGTTCACACAGATTATGTAGGCAGAACTTGGGTACATGGGGTATCTCGGGTTAGCTTAGTCCCACCTTTCTTTCTTTTCAACCATTTCTTTACCTTAAATATTTTGGGACTCCTAGCTATTTCATGAGTAACCACTTGTCATTTAATTTTCCTTGTCCTTATTTGGCCATCACCTTACACTCTCACCATTTTATGAGAATAATCCTAATGGTCCTTAATGTATTTGACTTTGATACATTAATGACCATTAGGATTATTATCATGCAGTCACTATTTTGCAAAACCATTCTCATATTTCTCTCAAACACAATCATGTTTCCTTATCATTAATTTTATTTTATCCCATGTCCTAGGAGAACTACATTTATCCTAAAGTTCATGTTGGATATTGCATCTATGGAATAATGTAGGCAGTGTCTGCTTGTCTTGTGTATCTAGAGTCAGCTCTGCTACCCCTTCCTTTTTTCTATTCCCCCCAATTTCATTTGTCTATTTCATTATCTCCTATAGTATAGGGGTAATGTTTATCATATTGCGTGTCATTATTTCCTTGTAAACCTATGGAAAAACTTATGCCATTATTCTTTGGTTGTTATACCTACATTATTGTTATCTACCGTAAGGGTCACCCTATCGCCAAGAGTAACACCTTTATTACACATGTATGAATGATTTATTTTCTATTTGTGCTAACATTATGATTCATCGTTGTTTATGTTTATTTCATGTTGTTTTGATTGTTTTATTAATTTTTTGTTTCTTGGAGTTTTTTATTCCTATTTGTTTATTTGTTTATTTATTTATTTGTTTGTTTACTTTCATTTTAATGCCTTGACTTAGTATACATACGTTCATTGGGTGAATCTTTGTGCATTATACTTAAGTCCATCCATATTCATATGTCAACAATGTCATCATAGTTTTTATCATTTGTGCATTATTTTCAATTATTTATTAGATCACGTGTTAGTCTTTAAGCATATTTTGGCATAGTTCTCATGGTGTTTTATATCATGATGCATAATGTCACATGCTAAAAAAATTATCTTAGGAATTCTTAAACACAATGATGTTGTGGTACTTCTCTTTGGTTAGCTAAAAAAATATTGATCTATCCAAATCATTACCCAAATATAGAGTAATTAAATCATGAAATAATAATAATCCTTATTAGTTAGGATGTACATCTCCATACTAGCAGGTTTCCCAAATTCATCCTTTTCCTTTGTACTAGCTTACTCTTCCTCCATGAGTATGAATTTTGTACATAAGCCCCTTTTTCCAATTTTCCATATTATTCCACACTATTAGGCCAATGATTATAACCACCTTTGGGAAAATCATTGTGTTTTAATCTATCTGGATGTTAATGATTATAACCTCTTTTGGGTAAATCATTATCTCTATCCACCCAACTGGGGTATGTTTTTATTGTGTTAATGATTAAAACCACCTTTAGGCAAATCATTATCTCTATCTACCCAACTAAAACATGTTTTTATTGTGTTAATTATTATAACCACCTTTGAAAAATCATTACCTCTATACACCTAACTAGGTCATGTTTTCATTTTACTAATGAATATAACTACCTTTAGGCAAATCATTATCTTTTTACCTTGCTATGTCGATGATTATAACCACCTTTGGCTAAATCATCCTTTTTATCTACCCAAGTAGGGAATCTCATTATGCCACTAATTATAAATTCATTTGGTAAAATTAGTCTGTTACACCCCCTTTTACTTTTTTGGTCACATCATTTTCCTTCTTCTGAAGGATCGATCACTGACCTTTTTTACTAACCACTCCCTCAAGGGGGCATATAAGGCTCATCCATCACTTGTTGGGGCATTAGGCATATAGGAAATTTTAATTATTTTAAAATATCTTATTATGCATATATCTAAAAATTCCTTTCCAAATAGGGGAAAACTATAGACACCTCATTCTGGCCACCACTAGCTTCTGACCAGACTTCAAACTGATTCCTAACAAAAATTGAAAATTAAGCCTAGGAATCATTGAAATTCCTAATTTTGTCCATGCATCATTAATAAATTCTCATAATCATGTTGACGCATCATTTTTATGCTTTTGAATGTATCATAGGTGTCCTTAGTGTTCAAAGAACACTTCTTATTTTAGAATTCTAGGAATTCAAAGTGTGAGTAGCAGGTTTTGGCAACTTATGTTACCTGTGGTGAGATAGCGGTAGATAAATGTTTAAATATTCCACAAAATTTATATTAATTGATGGTTGGGAGCCATCATGGACCAAATATTTGTAATGTGTAAGTATCTATGATAATAATAGTGAATTATGATCAAAGCTTCAACTACAGACTAATCTAAATAGATATTTATAATTAAATTTGAACTAAAGTGATCTAGTTAAAAAAGAAGAAAAATAAAATGGTAAGGAAAAAAGATAATGAATTATTACTAATATTAGTCCCAAACATTATGAAAAAGTTTAAATTACAACTGAGTGTGTATTTAACTAGTATATAGCACAAAATAACATAAGCTTAGATCTCACTACACACTAGGAAAACCTCCAAGGATGATATAAAAAAGTACAAGTAAGAACTAAATTTAATTTAAATATTTTCTACCACACTCAAATATCATTATAAAATTATAATGTAGAGAAAATAAAATGAAAAAAATTCAAGATCATTCAACTAATCTAGCATAAGCCCAAAATTAGCAACCCTGTAATCAAATATGCAACTAAGAATTCATAAAAACTATTCAAATTTAAGATACTAGAAATTGAGAGAAAGCCATGTAATAATTGACATAAACAAATTTATATGGTCCTTTTAGAATTCTTTGATTGTATTAACTACTCAAATTATACAAAGTTTTCTCAAAATTCTCTCTCTTTACAAGATGGTAGTATTTCCTTTTATAGGAGGATAAGATAATATATCAGTTAGTTACAAGAGGAAAATGTACAAGAAGTAATGATAGAAGTCATTTTTCTAAAAATTTATAGAATACATTTACTTTTCCAAACTAAACTAAATAAACTAGCATATGCCTTTACAATAGGATCTTCTATTTTCAAAATATTACAAAGTTTTTATAAAATAGAATATCAATTATCTGGTTGGTGGGCCCTACACCTGAAAACTTTCTTTTTATTTTAGGAGGATGTTCATATCATTTTGGTGTTACTCATTGATAAATTCCAAGTCCACAACTATTCTTAAAAGACACTCCTTATTTTCAACTAGAGTATTCAATTCCTTGTCATTTCTAGCCATGGCTTGCTTAATGCTTCTAGCCTTAGCTATCCTTTCCCCTATATTAAGGATCATGTATAGGATCCTATTATTATCTACCCTAGACTAGCATTGTATTTTACCTCTTATTTCCTATGTCACCAAGGTATCCCTATATTATAATTCATCATCCTTGATGATGCTTAGGAGAGTGGATTGTGTAGGGTTAGTTAGCATGGTGCAAAGGAGTTGTTCAATCCTTCTAGTTAGCTCCTCATCATCCTTTAAGAGCCTCTATAATTCCTATGATGATGAATTCAAACTATGGACCTTGTCAATAAAAATTCCCAAAATTGCATTCAAGTGTCCCAACCTAATTATTTTGAAACCAGGAATTTATTTTCTAACCTGAATGTAAATTGGCCTTATTATTTGATCATGTGAAGCTCGCCATTAGGATATTAAACCCTTGGTCACTATGTTCTCTTGGGCCAATGCACTCTACCTCAAATTTTTTTAAGGCCTTAAACATATCATATAAGGATTCACCCAATAATTTGATCATTGCCTCAGGCATTGATAAAACAACTTGTGTCTTCAAATCCTCTTTATCCTCCAAATAAAATATTCTTTGCTTCATACCTCTAATGCCTACTCTAACCTAAGTTGAATGAGCCTTAGCTAGGCTTTCAACATCCTCTTTATGGATGGGTAGTTCACCAGGATACTACCCCCAACTAGAGTTAGGCTTGCAAATGGCTAAACCTTTTGGAATGTGAACTCTTAAGTCCACACCATGGCCTTTCTAGTTGTCACTCCTTCTAATTACAATGTCTCTAGATTGAATTACATATTAGTTGATTCAGTATACTTTAGAGGTTTAGGAGCCTCCATATAGGTACTACTTGATGCTCCTAGATCATCCATTTTCTTGTTATCTAACAATATAATGGTCATATTATTCTTTATTCCTCCTCCTTCATTAAATCCCTTATCCATGGCTTGATATTATCATGCACATCATGTTAATAATTTTGGCCAAGGCCCATGAGTGGTGCCAGGTGGGTATTTTTTGTATTTTTTCATAGATGAACCAATCACAGATGATTGATCCATAGATGGGGTACTCATCACTAAATAATTTGACCTCACTCATGGGGTGAGTAAAATACAATTTTGGTTTCTCTTATCCAACTAGGACCATTACCAATTCTACCTTTCTCTTCTTCAATGGTGCCATTAAGACTAGGTATAGGGAAAATTCTTTCCCAATTTCTTTCTCAGACTCATTTATTTAGACCTATGTTTATTCAACATGATCATCCTCTTCATTAGAGTCATTTACCTCAATAAGAATTTTGAAGGCATCCTCCACTATCTCATCAGGCTCTAGGGTAATCATGTCTAAGTACTCAAATGAAGATGTTGGTCTTTGGTGAGGGATTAAGGATGATGGGCCCTCACCAGGTCTCTCTTCCAACTTTTCCCTATTAGGACCTTGGGTAATCTATGCTTGGGATTGGTGACCTTCCACTTGTGGTTGCTCTTAAGGGGGCCTTGAAGGTCCAGGCAACAAATGGTATTATATAGGTCCCATTTTATATATGTCTCCAAGGGGATTGTGATCATTGGTCAATATATGCTCAAGTCTAATGTTATATCCCTTAATCCTAGCCAATATTTATTCAAAATTATATACTTTGATATATATGGTGTCATGAACACTGATTTAGTACACATACACTAGCTTGGGAAATTAGTTAGATTTTAAGTGTGTGGAGACTATGCCATTGGGGTCCCACATCTTCAGCTCATCAAGTTACAATTTGAAATAATCCCTATATCTAGCCATAGTATTCACTTGATCCCAATTCTATAGCATTTTTCTACCAATGGTCAAAGGAAAGGGATAGAGGAGGCCTTTCCTCTTGTCTTTTTAGACTCTATCCACACCATTAAGAAGTTGGTATGCAATCACATGCTCTACCAACTTGATGGGAATGTAGATAGGCAATATATAAGGTTGGATCAAAATCCTTTCAATTTTGATCACTGTACAATCTAGATACAACCAGATATATCCCATTAGCTCCACATATTTATTGACTAAAGGGCTTATCCTAAGCATAGGGATCCTTATGATGGCTTTTACTAAGGTTTGATGCACATAGTCACATATGAATAAGATGGTATGCTTATGTTTGAATATGTGGAGCTTTTAATAGTGGTAGAAGACTGTGAATCTCCCCTCAGGTGACCAATTTTTGATGAGGGATCTAGGTGGAGGCTAGTAAGGCATCCAATAGATATGACATCATGAAGAATTGGGTATTGGTCTTCCTCTTAATGGATGAAAATTCTCTTTCTAGATATATGTTGATCATCTCTGTAATTAGAGGAGTGAATCCTTTCTCTATCAGAAAGTAGATATAAGACACCCAACTCTTGTTTACATAAGTGGTTAAAGGGGCTCCAGAGATTCTATTCAACATAGACATGATTACCCTAACCACCTCTCTAAATTGGGAAAATAGGATGTTTCTAGTCGGGTCTCAGATCACATGATTCCCTTGGAGTAACCATGTCTTAAGGATGGTGTCTATATCATTTTTTCTAGTCCATTCCTTAATAGTTGGAAAATCCACTTGTGGTTTTAGAAGCTTGTAATAAATCTCAAAGGGTAATGGGGAAATGAATGAAATTATTATAAATGTCCTTTCATGAATAATCTAATGTTGATCAATCATACAGTCCTTGAAAATGGGAGAAAGGATGTCAATATAGTGGATTACCTCGAGTTTGGTGGTAGCATAGTGGAAATTGGCCATCTAGACTACAACTAGGTCATAGTACCTTCTGGTCATGGTGGTAATCTTCTAATATTCTTTAGTGATGTTTTACATCTCTTCAATGGTCTAAAAGAGCTTAGACCAATTCCTATTTTATGTGTTTAATGATGTAATGTCTAGGTCTATGTCCTTGAAGACCCTCCCTTCATTATGTAGACAAATACAACTCTATCTCATCCCTGTATTATTGCCTCTAAGTTGTATTGGATTCCAAACTTTACAAATTTCTTACTACTATGTTTTAAATGGTCTCTAGTTCTTAGTGCAAAAAATAAAGTTAACTATGATCAATCTAATCTCAAATTATGGATTTTAATGGTGATGGCTTACTTGAACTTTGGCTCATGCATGTCTTAGATTTAATTTTGACCTTTGCCTTTATATGTTTGCATTTTTGAGTACATAAGATCTAGAATTTAATCATTTTGTGCTTACATGGTACTTATTTGAAATCTATCTATAAATTTTCATGGCATTTTTCATAAATGCCTTCAAATCACTAGCCCTTGGAATTTAAAAATGCCTTTTGATTCAAACTATTTAATCTAGATCTAAGGATTAGTGTGGGCCATTGGTCATAATCTAGGACCTCACATGTCATTGGCCATCTTGGTACCAAGCCTCATAGTTGTGCCACTTGGCACATCCGTGGGATTTCTGAGCTCCGTATCCTATAATAGTCACATATTGAATAAGAATCTACCATGTGTCAAGCCTATGGGTTCTTAGAGCTTTGTTGAATAGTCATCAGTGATTTTGCATCATTGGATCAAGAGTTGTGATGAAGAATGGACCGTCAGATCCTAAAAGATGCATGATTTTTAATAAATGCATAGCTATACAAAGCACTTAGGTTAAAATGTTTTTAACTAAGTCTATTTCATATTAATAAACATGAAAATACTGACGTTAAAGAATTTTATGCTAAGTTTTAAAAGCATAATATCAAAGTGGCCCCTCGAATGACATAAAATATTACCCCTTTGTCTAAGTAAAAAATTTATATGAGCTTGAATTTGATATCCTCTTGGACATCAAAGATAGCCTCATAGACATCAAATGATGTCCTTGAGAATGTCAAATTTAAGCTCATGAAGTTCTTAGTTTTGGTAGGCTTAAAGTTGATGGTCATGTGGACATTAGACATGGCCTCATGGATGTCAAATGATGATCATGAGAACATAAAATTTAAGATCCTAAAATTCTTGTATGTGGAGGCACCACATGGTGACTCTATGAGGCTTATTGAAGTTCTTTTGAATTTTTAATGTTGGCTTCACTCTGTCTGATTAAAATTCATGATGAAGTGAGAACCATCAATCATGATTCAAGTAGTTACACACCATTGGTTCCATTTAATATGTGAGACCCTTTGATATCAAACTTCAAATGCAAGAGTGTTGCATGGTGACTTTGTAGAGTTTCATGAGCCTTGAACTTTTTAGTGTTAGCTTCACTCCATCTGATTAAAAGTTGAGATGAATTGCAGATCATCATATCTATAAAGGAGTAATGTTTTTAAGTTAAGACCTAGGATGAAATAAGACTTAGTCTAAAAAAATAAGACTAAGTTCTTATTCATGTTAATAAACATGAATGGGGTCTTAGCATTAAGGATTTATTATAAATATGTAATAAAGGGACCATGCTTAGGAGAAGAAAAGGACCTTGCCAATATGAAAGTTAGACTTAGTTACAAATAAGACTTAGGCTAAAGATTTAAGACTAAGGTCTTGTTTACATTGATAAATGTGAATGGGGCCTTAGGGTTAAAACTTTAGGTTAATGTTTTTTGTAAAGGAGACCATGCTTAAAATAAGAGGACCATGTTAGTATAACATTAGACCATGTTAGAAATATAGGAAACAAAGAGAAAATAAAAAAGACCAAGTAGGATTTTCAAGTTAAGGTTTGGCTATGTTAATAAACATGAATAAGATTTAACATGAAAATTAAACTTAAGTCCAAAGTAATTTGAAATATTCTCACCAATTTGCTCCTGCCAAATGTAAATTTGAACCAAGGACTTGAACTAGGTTTTTTTGAAGGAAAGCATTTAAAATATGAAGATAAAATAGAGTTAATCTACAAATTTTAAGCATGATCCATCAGCAAGAGCTCCATGAAACCTATATCTTTAAGACACTAATACTAATTATTAGTAACATTAGGCAAGATTAAACCAAAACCATAAACTAGTAAGTCAACTTTATCAAAGTGGATGATATTTAAATTCTAATAATGTTCAAAACATGCCATGGTTTTAGGGTTAATGTTAAAAGTATCTCAAGGGTCCAAATTTTTAAAAAATGGGGGTATGTTAACCTCAAAAATGGAACTTCTGAGGCAAATATAGCAATATGTTAGAAATTAGAGACTCTAGTTTAGACAAACAAGTAAGTCATCTACTCCACTTGATCAACGCCATTATCAAGATCATTTTATAGTTGAAACAAACCTTAAACTTGTAGAATTGGGATCAAACATTTAGATATAGACATGCTATGTGTGTGCTTTGATTCCATTTACTATTTGCCATGGGATTCAAGGGACAACTTCTAGATTTCATATCTTTAATTATTAACATTGACTTGGATCATGTTTAGATATTTATTAAGAACCATGATTCTAGTTTAGGGAAGGCTTGGGAATTAATCTACTACCATCCAGGTGCCCAAAGACATAAAAGAGATTATTTAGATCCACTCATGGCCTTTCTTCATTACTATCCAAGCATTCATAGCCCTAATGGAGATTACTAGAATCACCTATGATTGAAAAGATTTTGATTTCACATTAAGTTCTTAATTTTTGTATTTTTAGACATTTTATGCTTTTATAAAGGTTAGGAACTAGGGTAGTCAAGTTTAAGGATTTGGTCAAGTGTTTGATCCTTAGAAAATCACCTATGGCTGCAACCATTATCCCAAGCAAGGATGTTTGTTACATGTAAGCATGACTATGCCTCATTAGATTAAACTTTCATCCTACAACTGCAAATATTCTTAAAAACAAATTTAGATCAAGACAATGTTTAAGCTCTCATGGAGTAGTTAGCCTCTTCATCAATCTTTACCAGTTTATTCAAATCACAACATTAGGCTCACATTTCATATCCATGGTCAGCACATATATTGGATTCATACCCACATTCCTATACTTTGGATTTTTAAGAAAACTAAATAAACTTTAAGCTGAAGGCTATCTAAAATTACTTATTGGAAGTAGGAACAAGGCAACAAAAGCAAACACACAACATAAAGAAACAAAAGGAAATAAATAGATATATACATGTTTATATACAAATAAGGGATAAGAAGGAAAGAACTAAAAGAAACTAATTAGCCTACCTAGACTAAGTCTAACCATCTTATAGAGTTACTCTATAAAGATCTCAGGAGTAGGTATAGAGAAGTAATACTTGAGGTACTACCCATTGATGGGTAGTGTGAACTCTGCTCCTTATAAGTCTTTGAATTTAAAGGTGTTATCTCCCAATGTGTCTATAATCTGATATGGGCCAATCCACTAAGGTGTGAACTTGCCATGTTTACCTTAGGCTCAGATGCTTTGTCCCAAAGCAGAACTAAATATCCTTGTCTAAATACCTTGATCTTTGATCTTTTGTCAAAACACCTCTTTAATATGGTATGATGTCTGCTAAAATCAGAAAATGCCTTCTCATATGCATCTTCCATCTAGATGATGTCTGGTAATATTGAATTTTTAAGATCGCGTTCTTATTCCATATACTCTTTCATGAATTTTTATGTAGTAAGATTGAGAGTGATAGGGAAGATAGGCCCTTGGCTATATACCAATAGAAATGGTGATGCCTTGAAGGCTTGTTTGATCCTTATCTTATCTATCCATAAGGTATATTTGAGAAGTTTGTTCCAATTCTTGGTTTTGTCTGCAACAAACTTCTTGATTAATTTTATTAAATTCTTGTTGGTGGACTCAGATAATCCATTTCCTTGGGGGTAATGGTTAGATGAAAACTTAAGACAAATGTCATTATCATATGCCCATTGTATTATCTCTATGGATATAAATGTGGATCCATTGTCACACTTCAAAGAGACTAGAGTTCCAAATTTGGTACAAATGTTCTCCTCCAAGAAACTGATCACTTCTTCTATCTTACATTATTTGGTGGCTATAGATTCATCCCACATTGTGTATTAATTTGTGGTAGTTGGGATATACTTGTGAACATATAATGAATTAGGGTTGATTACCTCTAAAAATTTTAACCCCCATTGTGCAAACAATTTATCAACCATGACTAGTTGTAAAAGCATTATTGCCTTAGCCTCTTTAGTGCTAAATATCTGGCATGAGTGAAATTCCCTCACATGTTTATGAGAATCTTTGAAAATAGTTGACCAATAGTAGCTATCTCTAAGGATCTTGTGGGCTATAGTCTTCCCAAATGGGTGCCCATTGTTGAACTTCTCATGGAAGGTGCTCATGATTGGGTATCTTATTTTCAGACACATCTTAGGTAGACCCCTTCAAAGTTATTTCTATATAAGACTCATATTTGATAAATAATGGGTTACCTTGAGCCTTAGAGCCCCTTTTTACTCCCTGATCAGTCTTGTAGAACAAGTACCATTAATTAGCAAATGAATGATGGAATCATACCAATCACTAGGTTGAAATATTTGTTGATAAAATTGCATAATACTTATCTTGGGGTTGTTATTATCAATAATTTGGTTCAAGCCTTGACACCTTCCCAGTTTTTCTATTTTCATTTCTATGTCATATTCTTGAAATATTGACATCTATTTACCTCTATGTTATCCAAGTTCATTTTAGCTTAGCATAAGCTTTGTGGCAGGGTTAGGTAGAATAACATGCACCTTACTTCTAAGGATATAGTGCTTAAATTTATTCACTACCTTAACTAATGCATATGCTTGTTTATCAATCAATGAATAGTTTAATAAAATATTCTTAAAGTTAGTACTCATGAAAGCTATTGGGTGATCACACCCATCAACCTTCTGAGTTAAAACTGAATCCATACTATGGTCAAATGCAAAATAATAGAGATAGAAGTCCTTTAAAAAGTCAGGATTGGAGCTTGACTAATTGCTTCTTTGATGTCATTTAATGCCTTCTTGGATTCCTCATTTTATGAGACCTTGGCATCTTTCTTTAGCATGTCATTCAAGGGGTTGACAATCTCTACAAAGCTATAAATGAACTTTCTTACAAAGTTTATCTTACCAAAAAATGATTTTAACTCTTTTCTATTATTTGGAGGCTCTATCTTAGATATAGCTTCCACTATTTCAAGATCTATGGAGATCCCATCTTTAGTTATGACATGACCTTATAATTTGCCTTCAGTAACACAAAATATGCTTTTCTTGGTGTTTAGGGAGATTCCATACCATCTACATCTCTCAAATACTTATTATAAATGTATAAAGTGATCTTCCTTATTTTTATAAAAATGGTTAGATCATCCATGTATATAATTATACACTTACCAATCAGACCTTGGAAGGTATGGTCCATGGTACTTTAAAAAGTAGCTCCTATAGCTATTTGCCTAAAAGGCATTCTCTTGTAGGTGAAGGTCCCTTATTTAGTTATGAAAGTTGTCTTCATCCTATATTCCTTGTTAACCAACACCTAGTTTTAGCTTGAAAAACCATCAAGAAAAGACATCATGGCTGATCCTAAAATAACTTGTATCACCTGGTGAAGAGAGGGAAGAGGATAGTTATCCTTTTTAGATGCTTTGTTAAAATTTATAAAATCAATGCATAGCCTAATCTCACCATTATTATTCTTGACTACCACCAAATTAGCCACCCAGGTAGAATGCCTAATGGGAAACACAATTCTAGCATCTAGTAATCTCTTGACCTCTTTAAAGATCATTAGTTCTAAGACAAGGTTCATAGGTCATTGCTTATGCCTAAAAGGTTTACAACTTTCTTTAAGGGGTATAGTATGGGTGATGAATATTTGATCAAATATCTTCAAGTCATCATAAGACCAAGCTATGACATCCTTGTACTTCTTTAACACCTCTTTAGCTTTCTTGTTCTCAATGTTAGTGTGGGATTTTCCAATGTTAACTAGTTGAGGCTGATCTTGAGGGCCAAAATCAATAGCATTTTAATCCTTCCCACTTAACTTTGGAATCTTAGAAACCTTAGTTATCTTGTCTTGATCAAATAGCCTCTCTAAGGTAATCATCCTCTTAGGGATCTTATTGTCATTTAGATGAATGATTTTACCATCAAATTTGCATTTCCTAAGTGTATTTTCATTAGTTTCATAAATAACATGAGCATCAAATGATCAAGAATTAGTCATGAAGTCCAAGATTTTTTGATCATCACTAAAGACCTAAAAATGATTCACATTATCTGGTACCAAAGGATAAGGTATCGACTCATTTTTAAAATTGGGCGAGTCTTGATCAAGCATGAGGTTGGTTATAATAGATGCCAACTCATTAGTAGCTTAGTTCTCCTCCCTTAGGATGGAAAAAATAGTAAAATCACCAAAAGACTCAATTATATCTTAGACCCTAAACTTATACCTCTTGACGTATGACAGTTTACATTGATATTTGCTCCTCACATGGTTTACTAATAGTTCTAAATCATCATACACTGGTAGTTCATTGACTTTATTTTTTATAGCAAATTATAAACCTAAAATGAGGCCCTCATATTTATCAAGGTTATTAGTGTAATGAAACAAGAGTCTATAATAAGCATGGTATTTTTTACCAATAGGGTCAGTTAGAATAATACCTACCCTAGATCTAGCCTTACACTTAGCACCATCAAAATGTAGCTTCCACAACCTAGGCATAATATGAGTACTATTATGATCACATAACGTGGTAGTCTCTAGGGTGGAAACCCTTAAGTCTAAGTCAATTATGTCAACCCTTTCATTCACAAAATTGTACTTGGTGATCATGTGATTCATCCTTATCTCTCTTTCAACCCTGATCTGGTATAAAACTCCTTTCCAAGGCAGCCACAAATGTTAACAATCCATAGACATGTATCCATTCAAAGCTTTGGTCTATTCCATATTTAAAATGATTCTATAAACATCAAGAATGTCAAAAACTTAGATATCAATAAACTGTTGTACTCTTAAGATCAGAAGCCAATTACATATGGACATGTAATAATTCCCCAATCACCTTGACTCTAGATTTGTCTAATTGAGTAACAACTCTATCAAACTTAATAGGTGTCAAGCCAAGTTATTTGTAAATACCTACTAGCATGATATTGGTGAATTTATCAAAATAAAATAAATAACTATTCAAATTCTTATCAAACATCCTAACTGTGAGAAGGAAAGGAGAAGATTCTGACTTAGCTTTGTGCATAGCCATATTAGCATTGTCAACTTTGGGTGGTTTGTTAGATTTATTTGACAATGGTTCCAACAAGAGGTCCCTTTGTTATGTGATCTATATTAATTCATGCAATGTGATGTTATCTTTTATCTTCTTCATGTCCTCAACAATATTATAACCAGTATTATTTAAAGAACTAAGAACTAAGAACATCGACATTATTCTTAGAGGTACTCCCTTTGGGTGGTTTTGGATCATTGCTTAAAGAAGTGTCTAGAAGAGTTCCAAAGTCATTTAGAGGCATTGAGGTAGTCAAGGGATACCTCTTCTCTCTATTCCTCAAAGGATAGGTCTTCTTCAAGAATTTTTGGAAGGCTTAGATTTCCTTGGGGACATCATCAGGTTTATCATCTTCTTGAAAAGGGAAAGCAAATGTCTCCACCATGAAAGTTTGATTAGATATCTTAGATCCTAAAGTACCTACACAACTATCCTTATTAGGGACCATTTCAAATGTGTCTAAATATTCTTTAAAATATTGAAAATCCTTAAAAAACTCAATGTAATTAATCTCTCCATGCTTAGTTGTACAATGCACTCTACAATAATTAGGCAAAGTAATATAAGTACGATTAATGTCCATAGTCCTCTTTTCAAAAGATGGTTCATTATTCTTATTATTGTGAAAACCATCATTCTGAAACCTATTGTTAGGCCTATTAAACCTTTAGAATGATAATTTCCTACTAGATCTTTCTCTAGTATTACCAACTTGTTTTTGCAGCTAAAGGAAATTAATGCTGGAATTTTGGACCATTTTTATGATAGACTCATTCTCATTCATGGGAGTTTTAAAATTGTGCACCTATTTATTATTAGTATCAATAGCTGGTACTAAATCTCTTTGATCATTTGCATTGAATCGATTAGTATTAGGATGACTCAAGAATCATAAATTTTGATTGGGAGCAACATGACTCAAAGGTAATTGATTCACATTTGAGAGTTAATTCAAGGTTGGAACATTCTAATTATTGTTATGGAAGATGTTTAGAATGGGAAAATGTGGATTGATATTTGAGACAGAGTAGGCCATTTATCCCTGGGGCTACATTTGATCATTAATGATCACTGCTTCAGAATAATCCCTAGCTAATGAAGTTATAGCTGGAAGAGACCTTTTCAAAAATATAGAAGTAATAAGATCTATTACATCTTTGTAAATTTCTAGAGCTAAAATCTCATTATGTTTATAAGGTTATATGGTCTTACTATACATTTTTTGGAACCTAGAATTAAAGGACCTTATGGGTTCACTTGCATCCCTCCTGATGGTGGTGAACTAGTGGTATATGACACATGGACTAACAATTTTTCTGAATTGGTCTATATAAACATTAGTGAAACCATTCCATCTAGTAATATAATTATCAAGAAAATTGATAAACCATTTGTATGCAACATCTTTAAAAGTAAATGGGAACAATTTTCATGATACATCTTCATGTATGACATTTAGTAACCTTAAACTAACTTTGAAAGATTTAATGTGATCTTTAGTAGTTACAATACCAGTTGGACTTGACTTTTGCAAGTATTTTTTAGGGTTACATGGGAGATCATGTACCACACCTAGCACATTGATTTAAGAATCTCCTAACCAAGACATACCTAGACTAAGGTCAAAGGTAGGGGTACCTTAAAGAGCTGAGGTTGGTAAATATTTGGAATGTCTACACCTACCTTTATCTCACCTAGTTCTTCTCTGGACCTTGAGCTCAAGAAAAATTTCTCTTATCTCTAAATGTGATCTTGTTCAAATACTTTGAAATTTTAGCTTGAAGATTGAAGATCCTATTTGAAATATGATGTGTCAAGTTAATATTTATAAAAAAATAAGGATAAAACCTACACATTAAGCTAAATTTGTAAAGATTTGTATAGATAATAGTAAAGGATGTCAATCTTTAAGTAAACTAGCTCAAAGATGTGTCCAATTATGTAAATATGGTCTATCTTTATAATTCAAAGCTCAAATAAACCCATATCTATGAAAAATATACAAATCTTTAATCAAAACAAGATATTCTAAACTCAACTACCATGGATTTTCAAATCTTAAGCCATCTTTACCAATTAGGCATCAAACTTTAAAGAACTATGATCTTTGTCTAAAGGAAGCACAAAAAACATATTAAATACCACAAATATCAATGATATTTACACTTATAAGAAAATAATTATGCAAAAGTGTAAAGATAACATCAATCTTAGATCAAGACACTAAGATTAACAAAGATTCAACCAATTCATAAAGAGGCCTTCCTTCTAGTGCTAGAAGGACTTGTTGATGCCTTTAAATGTATCATAGGTGTTCTTAGTGTTCAAATAACACTTATTATTTTAGAATTTTGGGAATTCAAAGCATGAGTATCAGGTTTTGGTAACTTATGTTACCTATGGTGAGATAGTAGTAGAGCAATGTTTAATTGTTCCATAAAATTTATATTAATTGATGGTTGGGAGCCATCATGGACCAAATCTTTCTAACGTGTAATTATCTATACTAATAATAGTGAATTATGATCAAAACTTAAACTACAGACAATCTAAACAGACATTTATAATGAAATATAAACTAAAGTGATTGTTAGGTTATGGAGCTAAAAGCTTCACTGATGCAAACAGGAGAGGAGGTTGTTGAGGGTTGCTGAGTTGCAGAGCAACCGGCGTCAGTCTGATCAGCCGACATCGGCAAAATACTGAAGAGAAGCAACCGACGTCGGTCAAGTATGGCCGGTGTCAGTCACCTCCAGGCGGATAGGGACCGACGTCGGTCGCCTATGTGGTTTGACTGTGAGTTTATTACGGGCAGTTAGCTAACGAACCAAGTGTTTGCATGATGAGTGCTAATTTTAGACTCATAGCTGCAGATCTAATTATTGTAATTAGATGTCTAATTATTGTTTGGATGAGATCTATATAATAGACTCATGGTTGTATTGTAAATCAATGCTAGGGAGTAAGCATAATTATAGGCTCCTTCGGTGTGTGAGGTAGAGCAATGGTGCGTTCCTCCTAGTGCCACAGTACCAGGTGTGTGGGTGCTGGATTGGAGAGTCAGCTAGATTCTTCAGGAGTGTATGATCTTGGTCATCAGGTGAGCATGGCCCTTATAGGAGATCTACATGGTAAGTAAGATCATTGATCTGCAGGTGTGTGTGTGTGTGCAAGGTCAAGGTTCACAGGCGTGCAGAACCAGTATTGATCTGTAGGTTGGAGGTCAGATAGGATAGCAACACAATAGGGAGCCGAATCAGGCAGGATCTACTTGGAGTACAGTGTGTACTCATTGGTATGTACGTGGAGTACATGGAGAGCTAAGAGGAAGGCAAGGCAATTCCTTCCATAAGTATGGTCTGTTGAATCGCAGGTTGTTGCAGGTTCATGGGAGATCTACTTGAAGTACTTTGAGTACTTGTGGAGTGCGTGAAACATTTATGGAGTGCATGGAGCACAAGTGTAAGGTGAACACCAACTCTGTGTTTGAGTTGGGTGTTGGGACTTAGTAGAGAGAGCTTTGAGGAGAGAATTACTATTCACTTGAATTGTTAGGTTGTGGAGCTAAAAGCTTCACTGATGCAAATAGGAGAGGAGGTTGCTGAGGGTTGTTGAGTTGCAGAGCAACCGGTGTCGGTCTGATCAGCCGACGTTGGCAGAATACTAAAGAGAAGCAACCGATGTTGATCAGGTATCGGTCAGCATTGGTCACCTCCAAGCAGATAGGGACCGATGTCGATCACCTGTGTGGTTTGACTGTGAGTTTATTATAGACAATTAGCTAACGAACCAAGTGTTTGCATGATGAGTGCTAATTTTAGACTCATAGCTGGAGATCTAATTATTGTAATTAGATGTCTAATTATTGTTTGGATGAGATCTATATAATAGACTCATGGTTGTATTGTAAAGCAGTGTTAGGGAGTAAGAGAGCATAATTATAGGCTCCTTCGGTGTGTGAGGTAGAGCAATGGTGCATTCCTCCTAGTGCCACAGTACTAGGTGTGTGGGTGCTAGATTGGAGAGTCAGCTAGATTCTTTAGGAGTGTATGATCTTGGTCATCAGGTGAGCATGGCCCTTATAGGAGATCTACATGGTAAGTAAGATCATTGATCTGTAGGTGTGTGTGTGTGCAAGGTCAAGGTTCACAGGTGTGCAGAACTAGTATTGATCTGTAGGTTGGAGGTTAGATAGGACAACAACACAATAGGGAGCAGAATCAGGCAGGATCTACTTGGAGTATGGTGTGTACTCATTGGTATGTATGTGGAGTACATGGAGAGCTAAGAGGAAGGCAAGGGAGTTCCTTCCATAAGTATGGTTTGTTGAATTGCAGGTTGTTGCAGGTTCATGGGAGATCTACTTGAAGTACTTTGAGTACTTGTGGAGTGCGTGGAGCACTTATGGTGTGCGTGGAGCACTTGTGGAGTGCGTGGAGCACAGGTGTAAGGTGAACAATAACTCTGTGTTTGAGTTGGGTGTTGGGACCTAGTAGAGAGAGCTTTGAGGAGAGAATTACTATTCACTTGAGGTGTGGAAAACCTCTGAAGAGGTGGTGGAGAAGAAGTGGCATCTTTTTTATTGTATTCTTTTCTGTAAGAGTTATTAATACAAGTTGTGTATTGTCTCTCATATTCTGTGTTATTCTAAATTCTAGTTGTTGAATCTGGTTTATTTCCACATATTAAGTTGCTTGGTTTGGTAATCAATTGTGTGCTTCCGATGTCGTGCACCCTGACAAGTGGTATCAGAGCTAAGGTTGCAGGGAGTAGGTTTTGTGTTTGGTTACAGGTCACTCTCAAGGGTTTTCTGATTGAGTGGGAGCAGAGCAATGGCAGATGAAAGTAAGCTAAGAATGGAGGAGTTGAAAAGCACAGATGGTCACTTAAGGTCCCATGAAAAGAAAGAGTAGGTAAAAGAATATTGTTGGTTTATGGAAGATCAGCAAGAAGGAACTGAAGAAGCAGATGTTGCAGGTGATGTTGCATAGGATGCTCTAGGAGGTTTCTTAGATAAAGTTGAATCTTGGATAAAAGATTATGTTGCCTCTTTCCATGCAGCCCCAGGTAGAGGAGCTGGTGAGCCTTGCCAAAGAATTGGCAAAGGGAAAGTGAACCTGAAATTGCAGGCGGCCAACACACAGGGGTTGATGAAGGTCATGCAGGTCCTAAGTTTGGAGATATGGCTAATTTCTTCAGAAAGATTGGGTGATGAGAGATGCACAAGAACTCTCACAGCGGATGCACTTGAATTAGCTGGTGGTAAGAAAATAGGTACTCTTTATCTACTTGTTTATATTACTGATTCTTCTTCTGTTGCAGAGATGTGGCTTCGTAGGCTTGGTCACATGAGCAGGAAGGAGATGCATGTTCTTAAGTGGAAGATAGATATATTTGATAGGCTTAAGAACTGGAAAGCCTTGGTGTTCTTGGAGGAGATGGCAGATAGAAACCAGTGGATGGTGCTGGATACTTCTGAGCAGGGCAGTTTGGACATGGATTTTGATTCAAAGGAGCTTGCAGGTAAAAAGTCATCACTCACAGGTGAACATAGATACCGACGTCGGTCAGGAAGAACCGGCATCGAACAGACAGGTGCCGATGTCGGTCATGTGCAGACCAAAGCCGGTGATGTCAGGCAAGGTAAGACCGATGTCAGTCAGAAGGATCAACATCGGCAGTAGGTAAGATTGACGTTGGTCAGGAGGACCGACATTGGCAACAGGGACACCGACATTAGCAGGTTGGTAGTCAGGGATAGATGCATGGGAACTGACATCGGTCGGATGCAGACTGTGGAGTGATCGAGGTCGGTCACTGTAACGGATTTTGGGTGGACAGCATGCTATCAAGGAGTCTCAAACACCCATATAGAGGACTGAAGATGTAATTAGGCCCTCAAATTCATTGTTCCTCTTCTTTATACTTGTTGCTAATTGTAGAGCAAGAAGGATCCAGGAAATAGGTGGGAGTATGGCAGGGATATGATGCAGAACCAAATGAGAGTTTTGGTAGGGTTGCTAGCTGGTGCGAAAGCACAGAGACGAATGGATTCCTTAGTTGAAGAATAGAGAGAATGGACATGTGAGACGAAAGACCAGGCATATGGTCTTGAGGATGCTGCAGGATAATGGTACAGGTTTTGACAGGTGGAGGACGGAGCATGGATTCACTCAATGTCAGGGTAACTATTGTGGTTTGACTTACCAGGGGGATGATGATTGCAACATCATTCTGTTGCTGTATGTGGATAGTATGCTAGCTAGCAGGTTTGTACATATAGGGTTTTGCTGAGCTAAGGGTAAGATTAGTTCAGTGGCATGTCATGAGGAGTTTAGAGCAGCAAAATTCTTTGACATGGGAGACATGGAGATCACAGGTAGATTTTGTCTCCAGTGGGAGCTGATGTGAATTAGGTGTTGGTGAGGTTCATTACGCAGGATGCAGAGCCAGAGCACACTAAGGGCTGGACAGGTACAGTGTCCGAAATCACATGAGGTCTGGTATAGACCTGAGTATTCCCATGCAATGGGAGCTGTCAGAGAGTTAGGAGCCAATTTAGGGAAGTGGGTTCTCAGGGATTTTGAGAGGGACCAGCAGCAGGTATACATGTAGGGTCAGGACTTCACTACATGGGTTTGTAGGTTCAGATGTGGCAAGGTACTCGGATGACAGGATGTGCACCACGGGATGTGTGGTGGGTTGTCTTCCGGATTGAGCTTGAAGAGGGATACAAACTAGGAAATAGATTAGACAGAGTACAGGTATAGGTATAGTGTAGCTATTTATCTCCAAGTGGGAGATTGTTAGGTTGTGGAGCTAAAAGCTTCACTGATGCAAATAAGAGAAGAGGTTGCTGAGGGTTGCTAAGTTGCAGAGCAACCAGCGTTAGTCTGATCAGCCGACGTCGACAAAATACTAAAGAGAAGCAATCGACATCAGTCAGGTATCAGCCAGCGTCGGTCACCTCCAGGCAAATAGGGACCGATGTCGGTCACCTGTGTGGTTCGACTGTGAGTTTAGTACGAGTAGTTAGCTAACAAACCAAGTGTTTGCATGATGAGTGTTAATTTTAGACTCATAGTTGCAGATCTAATTATTGTAATTAGATGTCTAATTATTGCTTGGATGAGATCTATATAATAGACTCATGGTTGTATTGTAAAGTAGTGCTAGGGAGTAAGAGAGCATAATTATAGGCTCCTTCAGTGTGTGAGGTAGAGCAATGGTGCATTCTTCCTAGTGACACAGTACCAGGTGTGTGGGTGCTAGATTGGAGAGTTAGCTGGATTCTTCAGGAGTGTATGATCTTGGTCATCAGGTGAGCATGGCCCTTATAGGAGATCTACATGGTAAGTAAGATCATTGATCTGTAGGTGTGTATGTGTGCAAGGTCAAGGTTCATAGGTGTGTAGAACCAGTATTGATTTGTAGGTTGGAGGTCAGATAGGACAACAACACAATAGGGAGCAGAATTAGGCAGGATCTACTTGGAGTATGGTGTGTACTCATTGGTATGTACGTGGAGTACATGGAGAGCTAAGAGGAAGGCAAGGGAGTTCCTTCCATAAGTATGGTCTGTTGAATTGCAGATTGTTGCAGGTTCATGGGAGATCTACTTAAAGTATTTTGAGTACTTGTGGAGTGCATGGAACACTTGTGGAGTGCATGGAGCACAGGTGTAAGGTGAACACCAACTCTGTGTTTAAGTTGGGTGTTGGGACCTAGTAGAGAGAGCTTTGAGGAGAGAATTACTATTCACTTGAGGTGTGGGAAACCTATGAAGAGGTGGTGGAGAAGAAGTGGCATCTTTTTTATTGTATTCTTTTCTGTAAGAGTTATTAATACAAGTTGTGTATTGTCTCTCATATTCTGTGTTATTCTGAATTCTAGTTACTTGTTGAATCTGGTTTATTTCTGCATATTAAGTTGCTTGGTTTGGTAATCAATTGTGTGCATCTGGTGTCGTGCACCCTGACAGTGATATTATTAAAAAAGAATTAAAATATAAGGGTAAGCTAGAAAGAGAATGAGTGATTACTGATCTTAGTCCCAAACATTATGAAAAAGTTTCAATTACAACTGAATGTGCATTTAACTAGTATATAATACAAAATAGCATAAGCTCAGATCTCACTACACACTAGGAAAACCTCCAAGCATGATATAAAGAAGTACAGGTAAACCAAATTTACTTTAACTATTTACTACCATACTCAAATAACATTAGCACATTCTAATGCAGAGCAAATAAAATGAAGCAAATTCAAGATCATTCAACTAATCTAGCATAATCACAAATTAGCAACCTTGTACTTAAAGATACAACTCAGAATTCATAAAAACTATTCAAATTTAAGACTAGAAATTGAGAGAAAATCCATGTAACAATTGCCACAAACAAATTTGGACAATCCTTTTAGAATTCTTTGATTATGTTATTAACTACTCAAAGTGTATAATTTTTTCTCAAAATTCTCTCTCTTTACAAGATGGTAGTACTACATTTTATAGGAGTACAAGATAGTATACCATTCAGTTATAGAATATATTTGGTGCTCCAAAATAAATTGACCTAGTGGTAATATGCTAACAAACTAGCATATGCCTTTACAAAAGGATCTTCTATTTTCAAAATATTATAATTTTTTAAAAAATAGAATATCAACTAGCTAGTTAGTGGGCCCTACACCTAAGAACTTTCTTACTATTAAAAGAGGATGTTCATAGCCTTTTAGTGCTACTCATTAACCAGTTCTAAGTCCACATCTAGTATTAAAAGGCACTCTTCCTCATTGTCAGCTAGAGCATTCAACTCCTTATCATTTCTAGCCATGGATTCCTTTATTCTTCTAGTCTCAACTATCCTTTTTCCTACATTAAGGATCATGTCTGGGATCCTACTATTGTCTACCCTAGATTGGCCTTGACTTTTACCTCTTATTTCTTAGGTCACCAATATTTGAATTCATCATCCTTGATGATTCTTAAGATAGTGGGTTATGCAAGGTTATTTTGCATGGTCCCAATGAGTTGTTCAATCCTTCAAGTTAGCTCCTCATCATCCTTTAGGAGTTTCTCTAATTATTTTAACCATGCATTAAAACTTTAGAACTTGTTAATAACAATTCCCAAAATTACATTCAAGTGTCCCAAACTTAATATTTTTAAACTAGGAATCTACTTTCTAACTTAAATGTTGATCAACCCTATTATTTGATCCTATAAAGCTTGTCATTAGGATATTATACCCTTTTCCATTATGTTATCTTAGTCCAATGCACTCTACCTTATCTTTATTGTTTTTAAGGCCTCAAACATATTATAGAAGGATTTACCTAGCAAGTTGATCATTGTCTCAAACATTGATAAGACAACCTATGTCTTCAAATCCTCCTTTTCCTTCTCCAAATTAGTTATTATTTGCTTCATACTTCTAATGCCTTCTCCAACCTAAGCTGAATGAGCCTTAGTTAGGCTTTCAACATCCTCTTCATGGATGGGTAGTTCACTAGGTTGTTGCCCCCAAATTGGAGTTAGGCCTACAAATGGCTCAAACTTTTGGAATGTAAACTCTTTAAACCCCACCATTACCTTTCTAATTGTCACTCTTTCTAATCTATCTATCTTTGGATTGAATTTAATAGTATTAGTTGACTTAGTATACTATGGAGGTTTAAAAGCCTCCATTTTGGTACTGCTTGATTCATCTAGAGCATCCATCCACTTACTATCTGACCCTATAGTGTTCATTATTATTATTTCTTCCTCCTTCATTAAATCCCTTATCCATGGCTTGATATTATCATGTGCATTAATGTTAATAGTTTTGCCCAGGGCCCATGAGTGGTGCCAGGTGGGTATTTTTTGCATTTTTCCATAGATGAACCAATCAAGGATGATTAGTTCATGGATGGGGTACTCATCACTAAATAATTTGACCTCACTCATAGGGTGAGTGAAAGTCAACTTTGGCTTCTTTGATCCAATTGGAACCATTGCCAATTATGCCTTTCTCTTATTCAATGGTGCCATTGGGACTAGGTCCAGGGCAAATTCTTTCCCTTTTTCTTTCTCAACCTCATTTATTTAGGATTTTGATTATTCAACATGATCCTCCTCTTCATTATATCTATATGCCTCAGCAAAAACCTTGAGGGTATCCTCCACAGCTCATCAGGCTCCAAGGTAATCATGTATAGCTACTTAACTAGAGATGTTGGTCTTTAGGGAAGGACTGAGGATATGGGCCCTCACCATGTGTCTCTTCTAACTTTTCCTTGTTGGTACCTTATGTAATCTATGCTTTGGATTGGTGCCCTTACATATGTGGCTACTCTTGAGGGGGCTTTAAAGGTCTAAGTACCAAATGGTATTATAGGGATCAATCTATGCTCAAGTCTAATGTTATTCCCTTGAGCCTAGCTAATATTTATTTGAAATTATTTTATTTGCTATATATATGGTATCATGGAAATCAAGTTGATATACATACACTATCTTGGTTAATTTCTTAGATTTCAAATGTGCGGAGACCATGCCATTGTGGTCCCACATCTTTAGCTCATCAAGTTGAAATTTGAAAGAATCTCTATGTCTGGCCACAATATTCACCTAATCCCAATTTTGTAGCATGTTTCTACCAATGGTAAAATGAAAAGGATGGAGAAGGCCTTTCCTCTTGTCTTTGCACTCTTTATCTACATCATTAATAAACTGGTATGTAATCTCTTGCTCTACCAACTTGATGAAAACATAGACAGACAATCTATAAGGTTGGATGAAAATCCCTTAAATTCTAATTACTATATAATCTAGATATAACTAGATGTCTCCCATTAGCTCCATTTATTTATTGATTAAAGGACTTATCCTAGGCATAGGTATCCGTGTGATAACTTCTACCAAGGTTAGATACACATAACTTTAGATGAATTGGATGTTATGCCTATATTTGAATATTTCTAGCTTTGAATAGTAGTGGAAGACTATGAATTTCCCCTCAGGTGACTAATTTTTGATATGAGGGATTTAGGTAGAGGCTACTAAGGCATCCAATAGATAAGACATCATGAAGAATTGGATACTAGTCTTCTTATTAATGTCTATGAATTGTCTTTCTAGATATATGTTGATCATCTCCCAAATTAGAGGAGTGAACCCTTTCTCTATCTTAAAGTAGATTTAAGACACCCAACTCTTGTTTACATAAGTGGTTGATTGGGATCTAAAGATTCTATTCAATAGAGTCATGATTACCCTAACCTCCTCTCTAAAATGGGCAATTGGGATGTTCCTAGTAGGGTCTTGGATCACATGGTTCCCTTGGAGCAACCATGGCCTACGGATGGTGTCTAGATCATTTTTGTTAGTCCATTCCTTAATAGTGGGGAAATCCACTTTGGGTTTTGGATGTCTGTAATAACTCTCAAAGTCTAATGGGGAAATGAATGTAATTATTCTAGAGGTCCTTTTATGAATAATCCCACCCTACTTAATCGTTCAATCCTTAAAAATAGGAGTAAAGATGTCAATATAGTGGATTACCTCTGGTTTAACAATAGCATGGTGGAAACTAGCCACTGGACTATAACTAGGTCATAGTACCTTCTAGTCATGATGGCAATTTTTTATTCTTCTTTAGTGATGGCCTACATCTCTTCAATGGTCTAAAAGATCTTGTACAAGTTCTTATTGCTTGTGTTCATTTATATAGTATCTAGGTCTATGTCTTTGAAGAACTTCCCTTCATTGTATATAGACAAATACAACTTTGTCTCATCCTTGTATTATTGCCTCTGAGCTACCATGGCTTACAAACTTTCCAAATTTCTTATTGTTGTGTTCTAAATGGTCTTTGTATAAATTATTTTAGTGCTCAAATTATAATTATACTCTCTTTAAACTTAATTGTGATCAATCTAAATTTAAATTAGGGATTTTATTCAAGTTTAGGGCTCTCTTAAATCTTTAATGGTGATGGCTTACTTGAACTTTGGCTCATACATGACTCAAATTTTATTTTGACCTTTACCTTTATACGTTTACATTTTTTGGTACACAAGATCTCCACTTTTGTCATTTTATGCTTGCGTGGTGCTTATCTAGCATCTATCTATCAATTTTTGTGTAATTTTTCATAAATTCCTTCAAATCACTAGTCATTGACATTTAAAAATTCCTTTTACTTCACACCATTTGATTAAGATCCAAGGATTAGTACGTTTTATTGATCATGATCCAAACCCTCACATGTCATTGGCCATCTTGGTATCAAGCCTTGTGTTGTGCCACTTGGCACCTTCATGGGATTTTTGAGCTTGGTATATTTTAACAATCACATATCAAACAAACATTTTCCATGTGTTGATCTTGTAGGTTCTTGGAGCTCTGTTGAATAGTCATCAATGATTTTGCATCATTGGATCAAGAGTCATGATGAAGTATAGACCATCAAATCCTATAAGATGCATGAGCTTTAATCAATGCCTAGCTAATCAAAAGAATTAGGTTAATTTTGTTTTAGCTAAGTTTATTTCATATTCATAAACATGAAAAGACTTAGGTTAAATCATTTTATGCTAAGTTTTTAAAGAATAATATCAAAGTGGCCCATCAAATGACATAAAATATGCCACCTTTATCTAAGTAAAAAATATAGATGAGATTGAATTTTATGGCCTCATGGAGAACAAATATGGCCTCATAGATGTCAAATGACATTCACAAAAATGTCAAATTTAAGCTCTTGAAGTTTTTAGTTTTGGTGGGCTTAAAGTTGACAATCATGTGCATGTCAAAAATAGCCTCATAGATGTCAAATGATAGTCATCCAAATGTCAAATTTAAGTTCCTAAAACTATTGTATGTAGGATTTCCACATGGTGATTCTACGAGGCTTCCTGATGTTCTTTTTAACTTTTCAATGTTGGCTTTACTCTATTTGATTAAAATCTATGATGAAGTGAGAGCCATCAATTTTGATCTGAGAAGTTTCACACTATTAGTTCCATTTAATATGTAGGAACTTTTATTATCAAACTTCAAATGCAAGAGTGTCGCATGGTGACTCGAAAGAAATTCATGAGCCTTTGAATTTTTAATGTTGGCTTTGCTCTATTCAATTAAAGGTTGTGATGAAGCGTGGATCATCAGATTTGTAAAGTATTAAGGTTTTTAAGTTAAGACCTAGGATAAAATAAGACTTAGGATAAAACATTAATACTAAGGTCTCTTTCATGTTAATAAACATGAATGGGGCCTTATCATTAAGTTTTTAGGCTAAGTAGGTAATAAAGGGACCATGCTTAGGAAAATAAAAGGACCCTACCAATATGAAAGTTAGACTCGGTTAGAAATAAGATTTAAGCTAAAGCTTTAAGACTAAGGTCTCATTTGCATTGATAAATGTGAATAGGGCCTTAGGGTTAAAACTTTACGTTAAATTTTTTAGCAAATGGGACCATGCTTAAAATAAAAGGAACTTGATAGAATAACATTAGATCATGTTAGAAATATAGGAAACAAAGAGGGAAAATAAAAGGGACCATGTAAGACTTTCAAGTTAAGGTTTGATTGTGTTAAGAAATATGACTAAGCCTTAACATGAAAATTAAACTTAATTCCAAAGTAATTTGAAACGTTCCCACCAATTTTCTCTCACCAAATGTAAATTTGAACCAAGGGCTTGAACTTGGGTTTTCTGAAGGAGAGTCTTTAAAACATGAAGCCTAAATAAATAGAGTTAATCTACAAATTTTAAGCATGATCTATCAGTAAGAGCTCCATGAAACTTGTATCTTTAAGACATGAAGACCAATTATCATAAACATTAGGCAAGCCCAAAGCAAAACCATAAACTAGTAAGCCAACTTTATCATAGTGGATGATCTTCAAATTCTAATAATGTTCAAAACATGTCATGGTTTTAGGGTTAAGGTTTAAAGTATTTCAAGGGTCCCAATTTTCAAAAAAATTGGGGTATATTAACCTCAACACATCCCTATTTTGTATATTATATTGTATGTAATAATAAACTCTCACAGATTCATCCTCAGTCACCTTATGACCTAACAACAGGTATTTTGACCTATAGACCCATTAAGCAAGGCATTTGATCACCTTTTAAAAGAGCTAAAATGCTAATCAAAATTATTCAACTAATTAAAATAGATTTAAATGCTTAGCTAAATTATCCATTTACAATTAATGAATATCTAAAAATTAAAATTCAAAATATCAAGCCTTTACATCATTGCCTTTATGAGTTGTCAAGCTCTCCCAAAATATCTAAAAATATATGATTTGAGAGACATGCTTATTAATTAAAAATCATAATTATATTAAAACTTTTAAATCAACTATAGTTAGCCTCAACTCACCTATGGTTACTTTTAACTCATTCCCTATTTAAACTCAAGCTTAACTCACCTAGGGTGAGAGTTAACTTTGGAGGCTATCAATACAAGACTATACCTATTGATCAATAAGATCTTTTGGTGTAAAGTTATTATGATCAAATAGATGTAAAGAAACCTTTCAAGAAATGTTACCATACCAAATTCATAAACCAACATATCCAATCCAAAGTGCCAAGGAGAGGTGAAGCAAAGGGAACTTCATTGATAAAGATTTCTTGATGCATAAATCTAAGCAATCCACTTCAACAAGCCATTTGGAGCTCCAAGGAAGGAAAAAATATGATTTCTTCTATTTTATAGTTGTGTTTTAAATGTATACTTGTTACCTATTATTCCCCTAGTGTTTGGGATAGAGGTGTTAGTGTTTAGTGTTTTATTTTGATTTGGTTTTATTAGACTAACACTCTACTAACCTCCCCTCTAATAGATTCCTTGTTCACAAGTTTTAGGTTTGTTATGGATAGTATCCTCATTATACCCAAGGGTACTTGAGGCCTGAATATTTGTTGGTGATGTAATGAGGATTGGTAGTTGGTTCTACCCCATTACTTCAAAATATCATAGTGATATGGGTATTAGGGGCTTTGAAAATATATTAATCACCAATTCATTATTCTCAGCTAGAACACTAAGTCAGTTACCCCCTTGGTGATGAAATCTAAGTAGTGAGACCTAGGTAGGATGGTTTAGTTGATTTTTTGATGTTTTATGATTTGGTAGTTTGTGAGGAGGAGAAAGTGACTAAGATGGTAGACTATCCTTCCTAGTTATACATGTGTACTAATTAAGCATACAAATGGATGAATATAATTTTTTTAAACCCTAAAAGATTGCAATTTTTTTTCTTTGATGAAAATAAGGAAAATTTGCTAAACACAATTTAAATTAAAGATCTAGATGGAAATAAATAACAATATTTTTATCCCCATAAAGAGTCCCTTTAGGTGTTTCAATATGCTTAATTAATTTTTTTTTTAGTTTCCTTTATATAAATAAACCATTAAAACTCATAAAATAATAAGTTTTTAGCCAAAAGTAAGGCATACCTATGAAATAAATTTGTGCAAGATTGATCCCAAGAAATTATGAGGATTCATCTTTAGCTAAGAAGGAAAACTTGCACACACCAACGAACTTGACAAAGATAGATTAATAAGATAATAAAGTGGGTTGCATGGTAAAATAATAGTTTTGAGAAGTGGTAATATTTATAGTATGGATGTGAACCCACTTGTATTATAATTAAGATGATAATGATATAAATTATAAATATTGTTAAGGGTATAGATTTATAAGCTAATATATGCCTATGCTTCTATCTCTTCTTATTCTCTAGTATCTTTATTAAGGAAGTAGAATTAGTCTAACCAAAAATGTTCACCAACTTTGATATCTTCTTGTATGACATCAAGTTGAGAAGGAATGTCTTCCACATTTGGTGTGAAGGAAATAGCACAAAACCTTTCTCATAGGCAATTTTGGATTGATCATAAAATAAGGGTTGGATGATAATAGGTAAGTCAATGATGCTATCAAACTCATAAGAAGCTCCCAAAAGAGTAATCTAAAGTTGTGAATCCATGTTGTAGAGAGTAGACAATAAGATTAAATCAGATACTTGCTTATATTATGCATCAATTCGTTAAAATTTCAAAAATAATAGAATTTAATAGGGATCAATGTTGATTTAACATGATCAATATCAATTCATAAAAAGTCACTAATAAAATTATGGCCTAAGGGAATGAATCATAGAGGAAAGGATAATCAATAAAGTAGGATAAAGCTAAATAGACATAAAAATGAAGTAAATGGACTAAATTATGCTTTGATGAACATTAAACTTACATTGAATGTCTTTTAATATTATTATCATGTTTGTACCTCATAAAAATGAACCTCTAATTCCTTGGAGATGATATTAAAGGACTTTAGACTATGTTTGGATCAATACAAGAGAGCTAAGCATCAAGATTACAAAGTCCTTATACATAGGAAGATTTTTCATGTGTTCCATAAGTGATCGAGGATCCCTTTGGAGGATTCAAGCTGGGTATATATAATCAAATTCAATTGTATAAAATTGATGTTGATTTAGGGAATCGATGTCAATTCATTACTATCTTTGAAAAAATCAATTATAAGTTTGTTTTAACCTCATGGTAAGTTGGGTAAAAGAAATATTGAGCTGTTAGGGGAGATTTAATGTAGGTAAGTTGTTGGGGATGATTATTTATATGATTTTAATTAATTTTATTTAGATTTTATTATATTGTAAGTGGTTGGGAGGGTAGGATAGATATTAGTGAAATTATTTATGATGGGTGAATGTAATAAGGGTGGCTAGTGATATAGATAAGGGGTCTATGGTGTGTAATGACACAAAAATTCATAGTGTAGAATTCTATTTTATATAATAGGCTCATTAATTTGATATGACCTCAAGGACCCCTCTATAAATGAGTGTTGCCTATATATCCAATACTTTGAATATGGCCTCAAACATATGTATTTCTCCCCTATATGATTGATTATGTGTGCACAAGGGTGAAATATACTATATACAATTGTATGTAAATGATATATCTTGTAACTTGAAAAATACTACTATGGGATATTATTTTAATGCTTAAAACATGTAATATGACTACTCCTATGACTAATATATAAATATAGAAGAATAAGGTATCATAAATTAATTATGAAATTAATTGAATGATCTTGAATAGGTGCTTGCTTGGCATTTACTAGATGATTCATGAATTGGATTTAATGTGTATTTATAACACACATTTTTAAAAAATTCCCACATAAGGGTTAACATAATTTATTAGTCCGAACTATACATATCAAAATATTTGAAAATATGAGTGTTTAGAAGGTAAATACACTCACATTGGATAAGCACAATAGCATTAACAATGCTATCCAAGTCTAACCACAACTATCCAAGAAGATGGAAGGTTTTTGGGGATCTATAAGTGATAGTGAAGGATATATATCATAATTCAATAATATTGTGGACTACATGTGATTTTGGTAATCAAAATTTTAGGGTCAAAATACAAGATAAATATTTAGGACTAATGGCATGCTGAAGGCAATCCTATTTACTGCAAGGAAGGTTTAGAACTGAAAGATAGAACCTTGAAGATAATTTTGAAGTGTACAAGACTATTTTAAAATATAAATTCATATTTAATCATATACATTCATATTTAAGAGTAGCCTATCAAAGCCACAATTAGCCATTGGAGAAATGTTACCAACATGAAGAAGCATTGATAGAAGTTTCTAATGCTATAGATTGAGCATGAACATCTACTATGCCAACAAGTAGACATCAATTTTGACAAGGGAGATAAAATTATTGTGTGTTTTTATCTCTATTTTATGATCTTTCTCATTATGTTATGCCCCCCTGGTTCTTAGGCAAGAGTGCCTAGTTTCATTGTATTGTTTTGCATAGATTTTTATTATCTTCAATAACAAGGAATTAATCAATATTTATGTAATATTTAAAATCTTAAGATATATAATGGCATGCTCAGTGAGACTAAACATCTTGTATGGCCAATAAATATTATGTGGAACCTTTATATTTCCTAAAAAGAACATTTAATTCTTCAAGTTTAGAGTTTTGTGATTGAAAATCCCATCATTTTGTTTTGTTTATAATCAATGAATTAACCCTATGTAATTGTGAATTCACCATTTCTATCCCCTATTTATGATATTTATTTTATATAAATAATGACTTTAAAATAATGACTTTGACCTATATATCAATGACATTGATGAAATAAAATGGTGACATGGAGCCTGTTAAATAAGAGATTTGACAGGTATATTTACAAATGATTTTGATGACTTCACCTATTTTTAACCTATATTCAGTGACTTCACCAACCCTAATTGGATACTTTACCATTGTTTAACAATGACTTCAAAAAAAACTAGTTTTTACCTATGTTCTATAGATAAAATAATGACTTTGTTAAAATTGACAAGCTCACTCTACTATACTAATGATGACTTCATTTTGTGTTTTTAGAAACCCAAGAGATAAAAATGGAATGGTGTTTATTGATTTAATTTTTGGCCTAAAGACAAGATAACCCCCTAACATTTTTTTAGGAACTAAGGTAGATAAATAGAGACCTAAACACTTCTAAATCTCACATAAACTATCATTTTAGTGCTTAAAATTAACCTAACCAAACTTGCCTTTTTCATATTTCAAGTTTTTATAAGATCAAACAAGGGCAAGGGATCAAAACTTCATTCACATTTGATTTGGTAATTTTAAAAATAACATCTAGTTTAGTTTAGAGATCTTAACATCTTTTTACTTTTTACTTGGTTTTTGTTTATTAATTAGTTTCAAAGTTCCTAGATTAAATTCTTTGTTTGTGGTATGCTCTCCTCGCCCATCCCTTATAAGGAACTCGGGTGACCAAAAACACTGTATTTAGTGCTTTGTTCATTGCCTTGTTCTTAGATTAAATTGTTTATTTGTTTGTTTATTGCAATAAACAAAGTGTTTTTGGTCACTTGAGTTCCTTATAAGGGATGGGGGGAGAGCATACATGTAAATTTTTTGGTTTACCACAAACAAAGAATTTAATCTAGGAACTTTGAAACTAATTAATAAACAAAAACCAAGTAAAAAGTGAAAAGATGTTAAGATCTCTAAACTAAAATACATGTTAATTTTAAAAGTACCAAATTAAATGTGAATGAAGTTTTGATCCCTTGCCCTTGTTTGATCCTATAAAAACTTGAAATATGAAAAAGACAAGTTTGGTTAGGTTAATTTTAAGCACTAAACTAATAGTGTATGTGAGATTTAGAAGTATTTAGGTCTCTATTTATCTACCTTAGTTTCTAAAAAAATGTTAGGGGGTTATCTTGTCTTTAGGCCAAAAATTAAATCAATAAACAACATTCCATTTTTAGCTCTTGGGTTTCTAAAAACACAAAATGAAGTCATCATTTTTACAGTAGAGCAAACTTGTCGATTTTAACAAAGTCACTATTTTATCTATAGAACATATAACAACTTGAGCAATAAATAATTAACAAGAGAGCTCATTCATTTAATGTATACACAAGATCAAACATATAACAACTTGGATTTGGGTTCTTTGGTCCTCTAGATAGTTATGTCAGCCTAGAATAACTATCTAAAAAATTCAACATATAACAACTTGAGCAATAAATAATTAACAAGAGAGCTCATTCATTTAATGTATACACAAGATCAAACACATAACATGTAGTTCTTGTGAGAAAACCTCATCGTTAATAAAACCCACTCTTAAGCTTGCAACACATGGACTACTTGTCCTATAAGAAATTACAAACAAGAGACTGGTCAACTCTTTTAGACCAACAAACCTTGATCATGTCCTCCTGACCAAAGGCTTTAGTGAAACACCTATTTCATAAGGAGAAAATTCCCCTAAGGAAGATCAAATTTTTTATACCCTCATCTTATGTGAACACTTCCACCTTAGAACTGATGTCTTCAACACATGATGATGGATTTTTTATTATCTTACCCCTACACAAACTCTCTCTATCTCAAACTATCCTCATATGCACACTCATAACTCTTGACATATCCTAAAAATAAAAGATCAATTTTCTAACATTTTAAATATGACCTAAAGTCATACACATAGTCATCAATCTACTTTGTGCATCAATTCATCAACTAGGTACTCTACCTCTCCTTCACTCCATAACTCTAACATAACCCTTTCACAAATCTTCTCCAAAATCTATAAACCAACACATTTAGTTTGATTATATATAGAAAATTCATGAATTATCAAGTCTAAAATCTTTCCTTGTTGTCCAAAATACATGCCTTCACCCTTAAGTCATCTTACATATGTCACACTTAAGCACAACACTCTCAAATAGTTCTAAGTCACTTTTAGGTCTTATAGAGACCCATTCAGCTCTTTGACACTTCTCCAAACAAATTAAAACATGGGAAAATTTTAAAAATACATGTACCAATTCCACATGATCCATAGGTCCTCCTTAAGTTCCAACAATGATCATAGTACTCTTCTGCTTAAGCATAATTCGATCAAACAATATTATGTACACATAGTCACTATGAACAAACACATAGTCACCTTCTAAACCATTGTTCGTATTGCATAATATTTTTTAAACCTTTATAATTCAAATAGATCATTATTATGGATTATACAACATGCTCTGATTAATATTTTATCACTAAACATCAAAACAACATCATAACGAGCTTAATTACCCTTCTTAGGTTACTTACAGAACATAATCAAATAAATAGTCAGATTTAGAGCTAAATATATTTATATGTGCATACATTAAAACATTCAAAATTATATTTCAAAATTTTCCTTGGATTACTTTGTAACTTCTCTTTTTACACCATGAGAAAATTCTACATAGATTGAAAGATATGGCCAAAATATAGAACACTAGTTTTTTCCTTTATTAAAATTAAATTTTCAAATGTGAATGGTCACAGTTAAATCTCATTCACTTTGCTCACATCTCATGTCCTTGATTCTTAGATAAATTATGAACTATCAATATAATTATAAGTAACTCAACCTTTATCTTTCAATGCTCATTGTTGGATCCTCATCTTGACTATTTGACTTAATGCACTCCATCAATCTCCTATAAGTAGCTCAGTCTTTAACTCTGATTGATGTTAAAAATCAAAAACTTTTCCTCATCTTGATGCTTCTAGACATCTTGGATTGAACAAGATCCATTGATCCTTTTATAAGGAACTCAATCGTTACTTAGTTTAAGCATCAAACAATTTGACCCATTTGACTTACTATTCACCATAGATCTAGATGTATGAACTCTCATGAACCATTGATCCTTAGAAGAAGCTCGATCTTTATCTATGATCAATGTTAATTATAAAACACTTGGCACCATTTCAAATCATCCTAACATCTTGGAGTAAATGAGTTCCATTGATGTTTCTCTAAATTTACCTTGTGCAAATTTGACCAAGTATATGAACCTTTTTAATCTTTTTGTAAGGTCAAATTTTCACCTTCATATCTTTTGCTATATGTATATGCATGATCTAAAATTTAGAACATATGATCTCCTCTCATAGGATAATTCAACCATGTTAAAAACTTTTCCTATAACCCTCACACATGTGATAAATAATGAAATTAAAATGCTCACTCAAATTTTTCTACCACATAGCTAACTATGTCAAAAACTTGTCTAGAAGGCCAACTTTGAACATGCATATCTATTATCATGCTTTGATGCTTGACTTGAAAGTTAAAAAAATAAACTAGGCATAAAAATAAATAAACCCATTTGATCAAATTCTCCTGAAATGTCCACATGTCTGATATATTTCAACATTAAAATGCCTACTTAGCTTTTTTTGCCACATTGCAAATTTGACTATGGGAAAACACTATCAAAATGCCTAAGAGCCTAAATTTGCACTTGCATATATTTTTTCATGCTTAGATACATGATCTAAGACATTGTGCATAGAAACTAGGGACTAATGTGATATAAATCATATGACCAAATCCCCCTGACTCATCCACATGTGGCAATGGTGATGTCAGCAAACTATCTACTTAGATTTTGTACCACTAGATCCAAACTATCTAGATGAAAACTATGGACTACCATATGAATTCCACTTATGCACATAAGATCTCCAATCATCCTTGACCATTTATAGGACCCATTTCACATTCTCAAATCACCATACTCATCTTTTAACATCTCTAATCATGCCAAAACTGAAGATTAACCAAGCCAACTTCAAGCATACTAGGACAAACACATTTCACATTTTATCATTGTCACTTAGACTATCAAGGCACTTCATCCACTCAAAAATACACCTCCATGATATCATTTAAAACTAACTAACAATATCCCCCTCTATCATTGATGTCAACAAACATCATTCAACTCACCTTTTCTCTCTTCAAGCACTCTCACAATAAGAACTTTCTCCCCCTTTGACATAATGACAAAGTGGACACCAACTAAACATGAAGACCTAAAAATACCATCAATAGGAAAGGTCCATCTTATAAATATTATAAAAACCCCCCTTACCTTGAGCCTACCTCTTCTTGTCTTGATAGCTTCCTCTTGCTCCATGTCAATACTCTCTTCAATCAAGCACTACAAATAATGAAGAAAGAACACACAATTATGACTTCATTTGATCAAGTCATCATACCAACCTTATTGAAATATCATCTTAGAATATATCACCACATCTTCAATATGACTAAATCATCTCATATATGCTTCCCTTACATCATGCAAATCTCCTCAAGCCATTCAATCTACCTAAGTTAGCTCCCCACAACTCTTTGCATACCACCTTGTACTTATCAACCATGCATTGAAATCTAATGAAAATATTTAAGAAATATATAATATGGACTCCCCCTAATATCTCTAATAAATTACATCACTTAAGCATCTTTAGTTCTCCATATACCATGAAGAACCACCATATAGGCTTATTAGCCTTCTATATCAAGCTATCACAAGGACCACCAAAACAAATTCATGCAATTCACCAAATAAGAAACATACACTAAGACAACATGATAACTCTCCTTTAAATACTCCTACCTTTCCATTTTGGAAACACTGAGCAAAAACATCAAATCTTCATACTAGGCATATCTAGACTCCTTGTAACCCTACTTGTAAATTAAAAATCCCACATATTTTAGTAAACACATCATCAAGAATTAAAATTTCATATCTAGAGAAATCTCATATTCCCCTTTAATCACATCAATTTTCATCACCTAGCTCATCCTAAGCAACATACTTCCATCACAAATAAACTACCTAATTAAACCTCTAACTCGACAAAAACTTAAACAATTTTAGACCCACAAACCTTTAAATCTATGTGAAGCTTGATTTTACAACCCATTTGGCCCATTAAACATAATAATAAGCCTCATACCTCAATTCACAAGGTAAAATACTTTTTTAGTAGAGCCCAAAACCCTAGAATCTTAAAACAAACAAGGTCAACATAACACCTTCCAGTCAATGCACACTCCTAAAACTTCTTGCACACCTGGAGATAGCCATTACACACTTCTTGACCAAGAATTGAGCTTTCATATCCTTTATAACCCATACATCCTATAACCCATTTTAAGACCTACATACTCTTAAGCACAAATTGGGAAACTTGAGAGCACACAAAAATCTCTAATTTGACTTCAACATACCTTCAGACCACTAAAAAACCTAGAGAATGCTATAATAATATCAACAAAACTTTTTGTGTAAAAATATAATCTTAACAAATCATAAATCCTTTTTTTCCACATAAAACCCTTCAATTTGACCCTGTAGACTAACCATATATAGCTATGACATCATTCTGACATCACCATAACATATCTTCCATCTTGACATACCTATTCCTCACTCATCTCTATCCTTATAGGACTATCTAAAGAACACCACAACAACACTTGCTTCTCCACTGAAAGGAGCCTCCTAAGAAGAATATATAGAGACATCCTTTGCACCACAATGTTCTTAAATAAAGTGAAGCTAGAAGTGGCCCACATCTCCTCAATAACCACTATAATCCTCTTACCTAAATAGATTCATTTTTAGGCCACCTTGGCCTTTTCCCTCCCATTTTTAGGAGAACTACATCCACCTGAGATCTACACATACTATGTAGGTAGTACTTGGATACATGATGTATCTCAAGTCAAATTAGCCACCATTATTCTTCTAATCATATCTTTCATCACTTTGAGCATCCTCACGTGCCTAGTTTTTTGTGGCTTCTTCAGTCTTTGAAAAGTCATTAAACCATGGCACCTACATTTGTACCTACTCATCTTTGATCTATGTGATAGGTTATATCCTTAAGTTATGCTTTCCAATCCACCCCACTAGTATACAACCAATTTATCATAATGAGATATGCCCTACTAAGGTAAAATCATTATTCAATCTAGGTTAGTAAAATTATTATAACCACATTTGGTTAAATCATTATTTTGACCCATCCACCCTGATGTGGCACATACTTGTGCCACTGATTATAACTACCTATGTGTAAATCTTTATTTTTTCATCCCATGCTAATCATTATAGCCACTTGTGGTAAAATAATTTTCTTTTTTACCAATTTTAATGATTATAACTACCTATGGCCAAATCATTATTTTTGCATTCGATGCTAATGATTATAACTACCTTTGGGAAAATCATTATCTTTCCTTCTCCATTTTCTCTACCAAGGCCAATGCTAGTGTCACTAATTATAACTACCTTTAGGCAAATTAGTGTGTTGCCTTCAGTTACTAATTATAACTACCTTTGTAAAAATCAATGTTAGTCCCACCATCCTATCAGGGCAAATTTTGTGCCACTAATTATGACTACCTTTGGGCAAATTAGTGTCCCACCCTTTATTACTGATTATAACTGCCTTTGGGTAAATTTAGTGTCCCTCCCTTACTAATTAAAACTATTTTTTGGCAAATTAGTCATTCCACCCCTATTACCATCTATATCATGTCATTTTTTTTATTTTGAGGGAACATTTGACGACTCTATTTTGTTACCCACTCCCTCAAGGGGGCATCAAGGGCTAATCAACCACACTTTGGGGATGGACCATTTAGCTCAATGACTTTTGCATTTTTTGAAAATATGTTACTGTGCCTATGTCTTACAATGCCTTCTCATATAGGGGGAAACTGTAGACACTCATTTTTTGGCCACTTTCATGTCTAAACTAGGTACTACATTGATTTCTATTAAATGATGTAATTTAAGCCAATAATTCATTTAATTTCCCAATTTCATCTATGTAAGGGATATAATTTCCCATAAATGTGTCGAGGCTTTCTTATTTAAGGTATTAACCTATATGCACCAATAACCTATCTTGGATTCAACCCTAGTCAAATTATGACTTAGAAAATTGATATTCTTAGCCTATTGATCTGTTAATACAAAACATTAAAAATAATCACTAAAAACCAAAAATCCTACATAATTTTAATTTAAAAAAATCTCAATTAGCTTGCTTAAGTAAAAATTCCAAGTTAAATTAGTGAATTACATTTATCTAAAAAAAGAAATTTTAGCCAAATAGGAAGTCAAGGTTAAAGGAGATAATAAAATGATTTATTAATTCCTATTTTTCCAAAAAGGTGAGTTGTAACCTCACAAATATCTAAAGTGAGTTGTCATGGCTCATTAATATCTAAAAATGAGATGTCAAGACTTTATGGGTGTTTTGACCCAACCCAGGGTTAGCCTAACTCAAACTAGGTTATTTTAGACTCAACCAAAGTTATAACTAAACCTAACCTCCCTAGAGTTAGAGTTAGTTTTGAGATCTATAAATACAAGTGCCCTCACTCTACCTAAACAAGATTTTGTGTGTAAGGTTTATCTATATGAATGGCTTCAATAAGCTATCAAATAAATGTTATAATGTCAATTTGATACCAAGCTTCACACCAAGTCAATCCAAGCCTAGTAAATCCATAAGTGGCCATTGGAGAAATTCTACCAACAAGGATAAGCATTGATATAAGTCTCTAATTCTGTAGACCAAGAAATAACATCTACTATGACAGTATGTGGACATCAATTTTAACAAGGGAGGTAAAAAAAATTATGTTTTTATCTCTATTTTGTGATCTTATTCATTATGTTATGGTCCCCTTAATTCTTAGGTAAGAGTGTTTAGTTTCATTGTATTGTTATGCATTTATTTTTATTATCTTCACTAATAAGGAACTAATCAACATTTGTGTGCTCTCAGGACTCTTAAGATACACATATGGTATACTGAATTGTTCATGCTACCAGATATTATGTATATGTGCCAAATTTAGAACTAGAGAATCTATAATACTTTATGTATGCCTCATAGGACTCTATGGTCATGAGGTAGTAGTAAAAGGTGTAGTGGTTATTGGAACCCATTATTTAATGCTCTATTATCTATTTGGTGTAATATTAGGTTTTTGTACCTATTCTAAAATGTGGTGTATTGTTGTCAATAATTGGCTAGGCCAATGAGGTGTAAATGAGGATCTCAAACAGTCCACTATAGATCTATGATGCAATAGCATCTCAAGTATCAATCACCTATAAAATGGGATTTATTGTTGATTACCATTTCACATATGGGTTAGTAGGTTTTATAATTAGTTATCATGGGATAAAATTTTTAATGTTTCAAATGATATTCATATTGAATCCCTTAAACTATATTTAACTTATTGGCATGAACATACTTAAGACATGCATTCACTGTGGAAGGTAATACACAAATATTATGAATCTAAGTTATACCAATAACATATCAAATACTCATGTATTCCATATAACTAAAAATGTTGTGGTCACCTATGTTGGACCAGCCTATAAAGGTAAATCAATCTCACCAAAAACTTGTGTCTTTCCATCAAATGATTTTATCATTTTAGTCAAATGAAATAAATAATCATGTGTGTATCCAAAATGTGTGAGAAATGTCATCATACATATATTATCACTAGAACCATTATCAAACATAACATTGTATATAGGATGATGATCAATATGTGTGTTGATAAATAAATATTGAAAATCTGAGTCATCATCCACAATCTCATTGTCATTGAATGAAATACAAGGTCTATGAACTATAGGATGTATATCACATATAAATGTACCAATAATACCATCTAATGGGTATTCATAATGTGGTGAAGGATCTGCATGATATTCCATTTTCACTTTAGTCATTTTCTTAGAGTGATATTGTAATGGATTGTTGAATATATTTTGATTTTGATGATCATTAAGTTGTTTCTCGAATCCTTTAGAGAATACTAAAAGGTGATTTTTTCATTATCAATAATGTCTTATATTTTTTTCTTCAATTTAAAAAAATTATTCATAGAATACCCTGTACATTAGTGGTAGTCACAATAAGCATTGGCATCATATCCTTTTGATAAAGGTTGACTCGTATCAACCACCATAGGAGGGAGAGATATCAGATGACACTCCACAAGATTTGAAAGTAGTGAAGCCAAAGACTTAGATAATCGTGTAAATTATATCTTGAGTGTATTGGATAAGATAGGATGATTAGGTTGTTGTGATAGTGTATTAACCATGATGGTTGTTTCCTTTTTAGACTTAGTAGTTTTGACCTTATTGTAGATGATATTTTATGATTATATAACACCTCAATCTTATACACTTGTAAAACTCAAACATTGGTTGTTCCTATTGCTTATACATATACCTTGCTTCCTCAAGCCTCACATCTGATGTATCTTGTGCCCATTGGCCTATCTCTTAATCTAACCAAAATTATATTAATGACATAAACATCCTATCTTACCTAGAATGCTTATAATGTATTTATCTTACACTTTTACAAGTTACGATCCTATGCCTACTCTAATACTTCCTAAGCATTAATGTTTAAGATAGATAATATCATCAATGTTATTATCCTACCTTGACACAAATGCCTAGTACCCTAAAATAATCTAATGTATAAATGAAAAATATGAAAATGGTCAACCTAAGTGTTTTAATGTGAGTTATCTCCTAATAGGATTGGTATAAATACATTATCAACCCTCATTTATTCCTAACCTAGCTACACCTAAGGAACATGTAGTAATCAAACCAAAAAAGCATTCAATAATATCTCAAGTTAGCAAAATATTTCCTATTCTACCCTATTCTAATATCATTCAAAAGAACAACTCAACTATATGTCTAAAGTACTAAAGGAGTAGTCATAAGGTCTTATTTTCTAAGTTAAAAGCTAGGTCACTATTGTACTTGATTTACACATATTGCATTATTTACACACAAGCCAACACATAAGGAATCACTACATGAGTCTAAGGACCTCTTCTAGAGTATTGGCTATTTAGGCAACAACTTTTGATATTGGAGTCATTATAGGTCAGCTCAACACCATGTACCTAATAAACACTTTTGCCCAAGGTCACATTGAAGATGAAAAGCTAAGGTTTTGTCATTTCACCAAGAGAAATAGTCCATGACCCATATATAAATGTACTAGAGTGAAGGTGAATCCAAACCCCAAAGCATTCAGCTGGTTGCATCCTATTTGAGCATATATTTTGTATAGGAAATTAGTGTCGAACCTAGACATTAACATCGACACAACCATCCTAGGCTAAAAAAACTATCTAGAGAGATAGAGGCCCCAAATCTAGAATTTGATGATCATTATAGAATCTAATTTATACTTGTACCAGATCAATATCTTCATTAACATCATTTTAACTAATTACTCTCTTTTATATCTATCCTGTTTATACTTTCCATTTATAGCTTATCTTAGTTTAATAAATTTAGCATATGGTACATCTGAGTTTAATACATTAATTGGCCTATTATAGATATGATATTCACCCTTGTCCCCTATCATTTTTATATCTATAACCCTATCTACCCAAGTAAGGATCCACATCCAAATTAGGTTTAAACATTTAGTGAACCCAATGTTTTGAGCATCATTTTTATATAAACATTCTCTTATAGAATGTATATTTCCTACCTTGTCCTAATTTTAGTGTTCATTTTCTCTTTCATCATAGATGACATTGATTTATTTGATGGTTATTACTATTAAAACCTCCAAAAATATCTCAAAATAGGGATTAAAATCCATTACTCTTGAATTCCTCTAATTTCTATAGCAAATAATATCAAAGCTTTGAATGGTGGTAGATATTATCCCTCTAATTAGGTTCATGCTCCCATCCTTTCAACATATGATGTGATCCATCCTAGGGATGATCCAAAGTATTTTACCTTACCTTATATACCAAAATTGGTTCCACATGGAGATAAGGTACTTTCATTTTATCATGACAATTTCTACCAACTCCATAAGGAAATCATGAAGGATTTTTAAATAATTAATAGAGGAGATGTTCCTTAAAGTTCATTTATCAAAACCCCTCCTATTCCTACATTTAAAAATAATATTCCCATTATTAAGTGTGATGATCCTTCTTGGCCTTAATTTGTATTGATTTTTTTTGAAAGGTTAACCAAGAAATTATGGCATCCTTACCAAGTCATATTAATCCATTAATAAAAATGAAACATCATACATCTACAAATCAAAATAATATTAATGTCCCAAATAAAATACATGTACCAATGTTAATCATGTTGTTTCAACCAAAGGATATTCTTACCACATCAAAAGATAGGCCTTTACCAATCTTTCCCAAGATCCATTTTCTATATCTTTACCAAAAGTGCATCAATTGAGTTCAAAAGACATTCCAAACTCTTCAAACAATACACCAAGGGTACCAAAATTCAAATATCCATTACCATTACAAAAGTATATAACATTAAAGGATTATGAACTTGCACTTATTGTACATGAGTATGATGACATTCATATGCCTAGATTTAAAAGAGGTAATGGTTTAGAACCATTGATAACACCTATGTCAAACACCACCATTCCCATGGATTACCTTATGTCTATGATGAACAATATTGGGGACCTTCAAAAATAAGTTTCTATACTTCAAATGAAAGTGGATTTTCATGATGCAAATGCACATGTTACCTCATTCAATAATCAACCTCTTACATAATGTATACTTGAATATCCTTATCCACTTAGTTTTGAATTACCACATTTACCTATATTTGTGTACCATAAGGATCCCCTTGAGCACATGATAAATTATGTACATTATTTTGGCCAATTGGAAAATGATGACAAACTATTCTTAAATGTATTCCATATGAGCATTCCCAATGAGGCTCACAATTAGTTATATAACTTAACAAAGGGTTCCTTAACATGGCTTATTACTAATGAAACCTCTTATCAATTTTTTGTGAAATACTCATTTAGTCAGGGGCTTCCAAAGACATCATAAGCTAAACCCCTATATATATGGGCTAGGTGCTCCATAATATATAGTTAGGGGAGTGGGGTAGACCCATATAGATATATAGGGCCCACCCCCACTCTGGCCTAGAGATTGTCCCATCCCTATGCCCTATGTATCACGTATATAATAGAGTTATGCCTGAAATAGAATAGATAGGGGTATCTATACAACTCTATAGATGATAGATCCCCTCCCCCCTAATTTTTCAAACTTGGAAGATGTTTTCTTCATGGATTTAAATATTTTCAAGGTGACAAAAATTGCATTAGAACATTTACACAATTTCAAATAACATGATGATGAGTGCTTTCAAGATTATAATATTTAATTCAAAATTACATCATGTGAGCTAGCATTTAGACCCTCAAATTTGGAACTACAAATTATATTTAGTAGAGGCCTTATTATCCTCTTAAAAGAAAGAGCATTATATAAACAATATGTTAAGCATGAGATATATCTTTTACTTAATCAAAATTCCTTTTGCTTTAACCACTTAATCATACATTCAAGATATGAAATAAAACTTAAAGAAATAACATGCACCACATAAGAGAGAGAACAACTATTCATGAGCACCAACCCTTTTTGTGTATACCACACCAACTATATCTTAATGTTGTTTTCTCAACAAATGATAACACACTACTATATCTCTTCTCTTTTCTTTCTTTCCTCTACTCTTCTTAGATAGATAAAATCATTCACTTCCATGATAAAAAATGGCTTATCAAACCTCCTTTTACAACTTTCCAAATGACCTTTGGCATTCACCCTTGCATGACCGTTTGAATTCTTTCTTTGTCTTTACCTAGTGACTCTTCAAATTCCTAAAGGTGATCCTTCATGGAAAAATCCATCCTTTCCCTTTTTTGTCTTTAGTGATTACTCTTCAGATTCCTCAAGGTGCCCCTTCATGGAGAAATGTGTCCTTTTCCTCTTTTGTCTTTAGTGATGACTCTTTGACTTCCTCATGGGTCATATTTTATCTTTATGCAACCGAAAATATATTCGTTAATATTTACTTAATATTAACACACTTTTAGCCAAGATATAAACATTAAAAACACCTTTAGAAATTAAATGCTAATTTGACATCAATGATAATATTTCTAACAATCTCCCCCTTTGTCTTTGACGGCAACCTAGAACTGTCACTAATTCTAAAAACCTATACTACACATGCCAACTTGAAACTAAGCCCTGTAAATTGAATCAACTAAAAATATATAGTAACTCCCCCTTACTGTAGCATTTTATTTCCTAAGCATGTTCCTATACCTATTCCTTGTACCTATTTTTTCACCTGTTCCCTATACCTATTTCCTATGGCTTACACTTATCTCCCCCTCCAATGATATACAAATTAATCTATCAACTCACCTTCTTGTCATGTAACATATCCAAGACCCAATAGCATCCACCATGCTTCATTTTTCTTAAAAGTGTCTCCTTAAAGCCTAGAAGAGACACCCCACATAAAGGGTCCTAAAAAAA
>JARHVA010001111.1:670000-722500 GCA_037957365.1 Torreya grandis | reverse complement strand
GCATTCCTAATCTCTATATAACTAGTTTATAAATATTACTTAACATGGGACCAATCCAATATCTATATCCTATGTAATAATCTTAAAATGAACAAAACAATAAGCGTCTATGCCAAAAATATTTAAAAATTAAATTATCCATGGGTAACACTTAATTTTGTCATAACCATATTTATCCTACATAAGTAAAAACTAATTATAATTTAATATGTTTATAATAAATGAGCTTTAATCTAACAAACTTACAAAGCAAAGGAGGTTGGAAATACTCCTTAGACAACATAGCAATACTAATTTATTGTGGTCCTAAATTAATAAAACATGGGTTTGGGTTATGCCTACCACATCTCCATATGCATTTACACTCGAAACTCTGTGGCTATACAAAATGGAAGAAAAAATTGATCAAAATAAACAATGTATTTCCTTTATTCATGAAGTAAAATTAATACATATTTCAAATGACAACATTACATATTCTAATACACATGAAAAATGTGAGGAGGAACATGTTATGTACCTTTTTAACCTATTAAATCATGATGCAAACAATGTAAAAGATTGAACTTAAGATTGTAAAGTTCACAATGGGGGAAGATATATATGACCATACATTGGATGGCATCATAGGATGATTTTTCCTCATCATCACAAATCCCAAAAATACCAAAAGAAGTTCAAAATTCTAAAAAACATTTTGGCACCTACATGTTTTATCAGCTCATTGGCATCTATGTGTTAATTCCATGTTGAGGGATAGCATATCATTTACTCTTATGTACACATACACATGCATACACAGATACATGGTACACTTAAGGGTGTTGGGATTTCCCTCTACTCATGTCAGCATGATGTTTGAGGCATGCATTTTTTTAATCTTGATACACATAGGTTATATGATTCAATGATCACTCTACACTATCATGTTAGAGATTACATATGTACTTATACATACCTTATCCATGATTATATCTTTCATAGGGTACTTCATATTCTATGTGCCCAATGTTTTTTTATAACACATTTGATCCATGTGCCATTATAACATGTTTATGTTGGTTGTTTATACTTTTCCTTTATGCATTTCCTTGAGTGTATTGTCTTTCTTGTTCGAGTATTTGAATATGATCCATTATATGTGGCCCCTGTGCCTATGTTTGCCTTATTGGACATTTGAATATGTCATTAATTATTGTATAGACATTTTAATATAGAATTCCTTATTTTTTGGACATTTGAATATCATATCCATTTGATTTTGTGGAATTTGAACATTCCCCTTGTTTATGGTCTCCTTGGACCATTAACTTTTGACTTACTTTTGAGTGTTCTTATGCATGTGTGTAGTTGCTTGTTGATATTGTGTTTTTACTATCTATATTTCCATGATATTTATCATGCATCTTATGTCTACATGTGACCACATTGGTTTTATGCACTTCAATGATACATTTCTATACACATATTTCTTTATATATGCTACATGGTTACATTCATATATTTTATAGTTGTCTTACCCTTTTGAGGTGAGGTAACTTCCATGTACTATTTTTCCCTCACCTAATATGGGGGGCATATTAGTGGGGGCATGTTTGGGAAGCATGTAGTCCACACTTTGAATAGTTCTTAGATTTAGTGGGGGCATGTCATATGGCATGGATTCCATACATTCACAATTTATAGATTATAGTAGTGACATGCTTTGAAATCATGTTCACCACATTCATTCAGTATTTAGTAATTATACCAATTTGAAGATTTAGTAGGGTGTGTCATATGGACATGGATTCCACACATTCATAGTTATTATATTCAATGGGGGAATAATAGGTAAGCATGTTCTCCACATTCATTCAGTATGGTACTTATATAAATTCACATATTCAGTGGGGGTGTAGGAAGCATGTTATCCACACTTACTCAATATTTAGTATATTCAGTTTATAATGGGGACATGTTTTGGAAACATGTTCATATTTATACTTATATAAATTTTAGATTTATCCATATATAGTGTGGACATGCTTTGGAAGCATGTCCTCCACACTTACACAGTTATATGAATTGGCCAAAGTGCATAATTATATGATTCATATTCACATTTATGGAAAAATTATATGTATGGTACCATTATTAAACATATTTTTAGCATGAGACATATCTAAGGCTCCTATGTTATGCAATATGTACTTAATATTGTAAAATCCAAATCAATCTAAGATTATAAAATCATTATAGATACTAATACCACATGGACTTTTATGGACTTTATCGAGCCAATCTAATACAGTATCTAGTTCACCTTTTGGTATGGTTGACATGATTAAATCACTCAATCTTTCCAAGTTTTTAATTTGGAATTGATCATCTAGACTCACCAAGTTATAAGTATCATTAGGTTATACAGTTGAGTTAATATCAACTGTCAGGTGACAACTCACTTTTTCTCCAATGCTAGGTGCATGTGCCTTTGAATATGTCTCTATATCTCCTTAGATATATGCACTTTAAATATTTATCTATATCTATCCTAATATTAATTTTAGATCCTTACAATGATACATTGTTTACAAAAAACAATTTGCCAATAGGCAAGGTTGTTACATTGACATAGGTGTAATCCTAAACCTTTATCTTTCAATTTCAATCAATTTCAAGTAATTTTAACCTAGATTATATACACTAATTTTACACTATAACATGATCTTGGTTATAGGTCACTCACCAGAAAATCACTCAAATTCAACTCCAGCAAGGCACTTAGATTTAACTCAATCAAAGACAAGGTGTGCATACATACACAGGTACTTATTCCTTTCCTTTAAACTAGTAATTTGATTACTATATTAAAGGGGGGAGGGGGCAGGGATAGGAGGGGTAAATGTAAAAAGTATTTTGTGATTATATATCACCTTACTCTTGTACACTTGGTAAACTCATACCTTGGTTGTTCCTCTTAGTTCTACACATGCCTTACTTCTACAAGCCTCACATCTACTATATCATGTGCCCCTTGGTCTATCTCTTAGTCTGATTAAACATATATTGATGATAGAGACATATTATACTTCCTAAAATGGTTAAATTTTACTTATCTTACACCTCTATAAGTTTTAGGCATGCGCTTGCTCTCCTACTCCCTAGATACTAACACCCAAAAAAAATAATAACATTGATGTTACTATCCTGCCCTGATGCAAGTGTCTAGTTCCCTAAAGTCATCTAATTTACAAATAAAATGTATTGAAATGTTCAACCTAAGTTCTTTAATGTGATTTATCTCTTGATATTATTGGTATAAATATAATATCAACCCTCATTCATTCCTCACCTAGCTACACTTGGGGAACACCTAGTAATTAGACTAAGAGAGCATTCAAAAAGCACTCAAGTTACCAAAATATTTCCTATTTTGCTCTATTTTGATATCACTCAAAGGAACAACCCAACTACAAGTTTGAATTACTAAAATATTAGTCATAAGGTATTATTTTCCAAGTTACAATCTAGGTCACTATTGTACTTGATTTACACACATTATATGATTCATACACAAGCCAACACATAGGAGAAAACTATATGAGTTTGAGTCCCACTTATGGATTATTGGCTATGTAGGTAGTGCCTTTTGACAATGAGGTCATTTTAGGTCAGCTCGATATCATGTTCCCACTAACCTAATTTTCCCCAAGATCACATTAAAAATGAAAATCTAGGGTTTTGCCATTTCACTAGGAATGACAATCCATGACCTATATCTAAATATACTATATTGAAGGAGAAACCGAACCCAGAAGCATACAAGTGGTCACATCTTGTTTGAATAGATATTTTATATAGGACACTAGTATCGAACCCAAATAGTAACATCAACACAACCATTCTAGGCTGACATAACTATCTAGAGGACCAAAGAACCCAAATCCAAATCTACATTAGCATCAAAACTAGTTAAGTATCTCTTTTATGTCATTTCTATATCTATCCTATTTATACTTTCCATTTATATCTTATCTTAATTTAATAAATTGAACATATGGTACATCTAACTTTAACACATTAATTGACATGTTGTAGATCAGATATTCACCCTTGTAAATTATCATTTATATATCCGTCACCATATATACCCAAGTAAAGATCCACATCCAAACTAGGGATAAACACTTACACCTTGTTTAATATGAAACTTGGTATTGGGTGTAGTTGGTGTGTTTGATATATACTCAAACTTGTTTAGTGAAATACATTTTATTTCTCTATATCTAACAATATGACATAAGTCATCAAAAGATTTAAAATTATTGAAAATAATAGACTCATTTAATGTGGAAAGCAAACTTTATTTAAATATATCTTGAATTTCTTTATCTGCCATTGGATTTAGCTTTTTAACCAACAATGTCTTATACCTTAAGACATATTTCTTAATAGGGCCATTGGGTCCTTGTTATATCTTGGAAATTTGTGCATATGACATCTTTTCAGTAATGTTTATTGAAAAATGTATTAAAAATTTGATCCACCAATGTCTTGAATGTTGTCATGGATTATATTGGTAAATAATAAAACCATCTCAAAGCATAATCCTTTAGACTTTTTGGAAATAATTTGGTTAAAATTTTATCATTTGAATCATAATTAGTACATGTTGCATAGAAAGAATGAATATTTTATTCAAGATCACCCTTACCATCATAAAGTGTGAACTTGGATGAAAAAACCCAATTAGAAAGGGGTGCAAAGATATCTCAGGGACTAAAGGATTATGTAAGATATTTTGTGAATCAATAACATGACTAGATTTCAAAGCATTTGGCTCAATATTGATAACCTTAACTTCAAAAACTTACATAACTTGAGAAGTCACTATTAGATCATAGATTTTTACCCATTGAGAGGGTGTTTCAAGTGTTCTCAATCTAAGCTACACATAGGAACAATCATAGGTTGTGAGTAACCTAAAAATTGGATTGAACCTCTAGAAAAGTGCTAGATCTTTCTATGTATCACTTATGACCAATAAATAATATACTATATTTCAAGGAAAAGGGATAAATAAACTATGAATTAAATGGGTTGATGCACGAAATTTTATGACCACTACCATTGACTTGCATGTGCACTAAGACTTATAAGACTGCATGAAATGTACACTTATCCTAAAATAACCTATTATATTAATGATTTGTAAAGAGGCAAGGCAATATGAGAGTATAAGGGAAGATGTTTTATATGTATAATCTACATGAAACCTCTGAGGACACTTTTCACAACCTATGATAGAGAAAAAAAATTGAAAGAATGCAAGAAGAATAGGATAAAAAAACAAGGTGAGTTAAGTCTACACTTTCTTAGATCAACCATTCAAATATTCACATTATATACAACCATAGAAGGAGATAAAACTAGTCATTTATTTATTAATAGGAATACAAAAAATCAAGGATATACCATACTCCTGGTGGAAGGATCCTTACAAAGCCAAAATTAGGCATACATACAGGAGAAAGAAGATAGAGAGAAGAGAGGTGTCAAGAACCAATGATAGTTACCAAAAATTCATGAAACAAGTTACAAAAAATAAAATATGATAATAAATAGTCATGAATCTCTCCTCAACATGTGTGAACTTAATTTGATGATGTCTTAATCAAGGTGGTGTAAGAGTTTTGTCCTACTTGATGACTCACCCTTGAGCTCGTGAATTTGCCCATTATGATTAATTAGGAAGTGACAAGTCATCTTCTTAGAGTATAACTGATTATTGATAATTTGGAAACATGTTTAACATACACAAATAATCATATCTCCACCTTTATTTTATAATTTCATTCATAACTCTCACATTTTCTCTCTTTGAGCCCTATTCCTTGTAGCCTTATTTTGACACAAAAATCCTAGATTTGAATTATTCACATCACTTATAGGAAAAATAAATGCATATTTGAGTACCCTTTATCCCATTTCAACTTCAACCAAAATTTCATGACTCAACTCCCAAGGAAAACCTACTAACCCAACACGCTCTTTCATAATTAGGCCTAAAGCAAGCATACAATCCTAGAAACCATACAATACTATACACTACTACTCCAAAATAAGCAAAATATTATGGGTAACATTAAATATGTTTAGAATAAAAATTTTCATGAAATTATAATCATTCAAACTCAAGTTATGCAAAAATAAGGTTTTAGCCCTAGGTTGGTTTTAACACAGGCTTGAGTAGGCCGAGAGTGAAAAAAAATATGGGGAGAGTTTTAGACAATTTCAAAACCTTATGAGAATTTTTGAAATTTTCCCCAACTTCCCTCATCTCCTCCAATATTAATTTTTTTTTTAATCATCTTCAAATCTCTTTAACATGGCAATTTTCAAAATTATGCATGACTTTTAGTATTGTGAAATAAGCTATAGGTTTTCCTTGTATTTTAAATCACTTATCTAAATGTATTAAACACATTACAAGGTTTTTAATGAATCATAAATATATTAATTTATCTCTTGGTTTCATTAAAACTCTAATTCCAATGCAAATATTTTATAGTTTCTTCAATTCTTGGAAATGAACTTGTATTTCTCTAGTAGGCCTATAAGTCTCTATTAGGACTAAAATTTTCTTTATTATATCCTATCTCTCTAAGTTTATTTGGTTAATTTTGACATTTTGTATAATTTATTATCTTTATTTATTACTTTATCCATGCTCCTAATGGTATCAAATTACCTTGAATCCTCACTTAAGCACAACATAGTCGTGCTTCCAAGATGTTGCACAGTCCATTTGGTAAGGTATCTATTCTCTATATGATTTCACCATTTTGGTTTGGTGGTCTAAAATAATATTTTGGAGAGATATTTTTTATTCTTAATAATAATTATATGAAGTTTATTAATATTTTTCATTTATGTCTCTTTATTCATCTTCCCTTCTTCAATCTCAAACTGCAGTCCAAATGTCATGAGCCTAGGCATCACTAAGCTACCTGTGTAATGTTGAGTTTACCATTATTATCTTAGGAGGGATCATAAAATATTTATAAAAACCTAATATAATCATTTTTAATATATATGTATCATATAACATTATTAGAAACCAATATCTCATTGGTTTCTTAAGACTCCAACTCTACATGCACAAAAAACCTGTCTCTAGGATTTATAAGCCTATTAGCCTTTATCAAATGTTTATTTCCCATTATGATGTTATTTATTTCATTAATTAAATTTATTAACATTAAAAAAGCTTACATTTGTCTCTCACACATCTTATGAGGCTTTTCAAACTCATTTCACATCATAAACCTTGGTGCCTCATGCCTACCTTACAAGCATACCTGTAGTGGATGTTTTAAGCCCAAAACTCATAATACCCCTACCTTTGAATGATATTGAAAATATTTTGAGATATTTTTTTAATTCATATATGAATATATCATATACTTGACAAAAATTCTCCAAACTTCACTTGAGGTGGATGATCTTTTTCATCAAACATTTTCATGCTTCCAAGATTGTGCTTCTCACATGTTGAGTTATTCATGTTGAATTGCCACAAGGAGGTTGCTCAGAGGTGTAGATGAGCTTGATAATATTGATATAATTAGTGTGATATTTTTGGATACTTATTTAATTCCACTTTAGGGGGAAACTAACAAAAAATCAACCAAGACCTTGCCTCACACTTCTTGCCTAGGTCTACAAGTTTCTTGATGTGAAGGTTTTGCCTCTCTAATATTGTCACATGAAAAATGAGTAATGGTAGACAATGTGATATGGACACTATGATATTTTAAAATCTCATAAAAACATCCATTTTCATTAACGAGCTCCAAAATTCCACGAAATTGCCTAAAACTAAGCCATTAGAGTTTTAGATGGTTTTTTTTCACCTTTTTTGTTAGCAATGGTTCATAAAGTACAACATATAAAACCTTGAAAAAATTCATGAAATTTAAAGGACATATGGGCCCCTATCTTCCCCTAAAATCATTTGATCCAACTCATTTTCTCCTTCAAGAACCAATGTCAATAAATGATCTCTCTCAAGCTTATAAAGGAACTGAGGACAAACTTGATAATTTTTTTTGCATGCTTTGGACATTTTAAACCCTTTTTAAGCTTGATTGGACCCTAAGGATCATGGAGATTATTTTAAAAATATTATATGCCATGAACAACTTGAAAACTTTCAAAGAATCATTTTCATTACTTTTTTGGACTGCATTTTTTGCTCTCAATAGCCTTCTTGGATTGATCTTCTATTGTAACTTGTTCTAGAGGCCAAATGGAGGTATTCATGTCTTGTATAAAGAGGAATAAATGTACCAAAGTTTATTATTTAACTTAGTCCTAACATTAAATATGCATCGTGTTATATTTAGGGTTTAGAATAGTGGATGAAGGAGTAAGAGTTGTTTCAACTTTGGTCTACATTAGAAATGAATATTTTGCCACGTTTTTAATCTTGTACAGACACAAGAATATGAAATCATCTTTCATGAATGTCACATTGACTTAAGTGACCTATCTTTGCATGTTTCATCTACTTATTATTGATTCTCTTTAGTGAAGTCACTTTAACATTTCAACACATGAAACTTTAGTTATCTTATCATTACCTTAACCTTTCCAAATTTACCTTACTTTCTCTAAAACATGGGATTGAAATGTTTATTTCTCATAAATTTTCGTTTTCATGCACCTAATTAGTATGATCATCATCTCATCTTGATGAGTTATCATTCCACCAATGTCATAACCTAGACCAAGCACAAACTTAAACTTGTAGAAGGACCTTAACACCATCAAAGTTACCTTAAACAATGATAAGTGTGTCATGAAAGGAATGAGACCATAAGGATTGACTATGAAACTAGGGATCATGACTCTTGGACCTAGACTAGACTTCTAACACCCTAACAAAACCTAAGGACTCATGGATAAGAAATCACGTATTGATAAATCATGACATCAAAACCAAGGGATATTATAGGCTATCAACAGGGTTAGAAGACTTGACAATAATTTTTTTAATGATACTCCCCCATGGTAGCTAATTTTGGTTAACATCTTTAGTGACCTTATGGGATTTCATACTTGTTATGCATCTAGAATAGTTTCCTTGTCCATCCATTGGTCCATGGAGTCATTTATCACTCAAATTTAGTCATGATTGGACATTGAACCTAATTTCAAATGCCTTGAAAAAAGTAGAGATAATTGATATACCTCTAAAACACACAATGAGATAAGAAGAACACACTAAATTAAGACACACATACCTATGTTATAAAAAACTTAGGGAAATGAAAGCACAATAACACTACTAAATATAACTAACCTTCATGCATCTTCTACCTGGATCAATTGGGAAATTTTTAAAAACACCTCCTCCATGAGATAGATAATGATGTAGAGAAAGTTACCTTTTGAACATGATTTTTGATAGATTATACTCCCTGCTTGCCAACTCTTTTGTCATACTTTCAAGTGAGTCAACAACATTAAACATGCTTCTTATTGAAACATACTCATCTTGTGACTCAATAATCACATCATGTTTCTCTTTTATGCTTGAACTAACTTCAAAAGTACTCACATCTTGGCTCATAGGGGTAATATTAGCTTTAGATTTTAATGGCTTCATGAAATTATGTGATTGGTCTTGAATATCCTCTTGGTGACTCTCACATTTATATTTAGGGATGAAAACAGCTTAAATAACATAATCAATCTACCCTATAGGAGATGTATACCCTTTAATTATATCAAATTTAGTACAAATGTCAAAGTACTACTACCACATGTTCTCAACATCTTCTTGACTATCATCTTGAGGGAATACAACTTGAAACACATTTTAACCTTTCTCTTTAGGAACCATAAGACTATCAAGAATTTAAAACTCCTCCATGTGATCATGGTGTAGCTGTAATTCTACTCTCTCAAGATTTAATTCTTTCTCATTGGAAGCCATTTCAAATTCACTCAAGACTTCACCTTGTTTATTTGGGAGGTCTTCTACTTCAAGACTAGCTATAATATCTTCATTAATACTCTCTAGGAAGATTCTTTCTTGTGGATATTTTATTACCAATTGAACAAATTTTTATATGCAATAAGAAAGAAGGCCATCATTCTCAAATAAATAATTGAATTCAAAATGATATTTTACCTTTTCTTAGACACTTAAAACATCTTGAAATATGTCTAAATGCACCTCTACTTCATCTAGATGTTCTAATTCATTAAGAGGATCCAATAATTATTGTTCTTGGCCATCCATGATCTCTTGGAGATGATTAACTAATTGGGCAATTGTTGCAACTATCTCATTTGAATTTTCTTCACCTTTAGGAGTGTTCTCTCCTTTAAGGTCTATTATCACCTCATCAATATCATATATTGCAGATTCTCCAAGATTATCATTGTAAAGGGAAGATGCCACTTGATCAAATTGTATTCCTCCATTAAGATCACATTTCTCTTCATCACTAAAGACTAATTTGATTTTCTCTTCACCAATAGGAGTTCCAATGATGATTTATTCATCATACTCACTTGACGTATCTTCATCATGTTCACTTTAAACTACAACTTGATTTTCTTCATTTGGAATGGTTCATGAGTTGGCCGGGGAGTTGGTGGGAGGGTAATTAATATGTTCATGGTTCTTCTTCAAAAATTGAGATGGTAGGAGGGTAATGAATATGTTCATGAATTGTCTTTGGAATTGAGGGATCACTCTTGTAACTTAAAATATTGGGGATAGTGGAATATTCTATAAATTCTTGGAGAGAGAGAAAATTTAGTTGTGATATGGATGTCATATTGTTCTCAAAAAACACTTATTTCTTAATTTGAATGACTTATTGGATTGAAACACATGATGAAAAGGTTTAAGGCTATTGTGAAATGATGGATGGGGATCACCTAGGAAAATGCTCTACCTTAGCTTCAATTCCCATATCTAGGCATCCTTCATATTGATTCTCCCATGACTCGACTACTTGCTTCCAACTTGGAATTTTAAACCTATTATTTTCCTCTTGATGGTGTGTTCCAACTTGAGGTGTGGGTAAAGGGATTGGGAAGCTTGGGAAGCCTCTTATCTTGGTTTTAATCACCTTTTATTGATATTGGAATGATGTAGAAGTGTTAGATTCCATTGCTCTTTCTATTTTGATTGAATAAAATATATGCTCATTTTCAAACTTATTATCTCTATATAGACGTGCTTCAAATTCAATTTTTATTTTTTCAAAACTCTCTTGAAGCTAATTAGAAAGAGAATGACTTTGCCAAGGTTGATTAAGATGATAAGCAAGGGGTATATAGGGATGATGTCAAGATTTATAAGGCTGATATGAAGGCTGAAAATCTTTATAATATTATTGAGGAAATGAGGAAGGATAGTAATCTTGATATAAATGTTGGTAATATTAATAACTAAAGTCATATAGGGGGAATTAGGGTCATTATAGGGTTGATATGTCTCAACATAGGGTTGGTATGCCTCAATATACTACTAATAAATATCAACAAACTATTGATAAGGATTAACATAGGCATAATATGACTCATCAACTTGAGTAAAATTGAAATCCACTCCAAACTTATCCATTAAACATCATGTTAAAGGTAATATATAAAGACTAATTGATTGAAATAATACCTCAGCTATTAAAACTAATTAAAATAACGTGGAGTTGACATTAGTGCTTGTGTTCATGCCTTTAAAGGCTAATATATCAAGGAGTAATAGAAATAACTCTTCGATTAGTGAAAATTCTTGTCCCATCAGGCATGTCAAAATTGTTAGAGCATAGATTTACACCCATTGAGAGGATGTTTTAAGTCCGCTCAATTTAAGCTACACATAGGAACAATCCTAGGTTATGGGTGACCTAAAGAGTGGATTGAACCTATATATAAGGGATATCACCCTTTATGTATCATTTAGGACCAATCACTAATATACTAAATTTCAAGGAAAATGGAGAAATAAACTATGAATTAAATGGGGGTGATACACCAAATTTTATGACCACTACCACTAATTTGCATGTGCACTAAGACCTATAGGACTGCATGAAACATACACTTATCCTAAAATAACCTATTACATAAATTATTTATAAAGAATTAAGATAATATGAGAGTATAATGGAAGATGTTTTCCACTTCTAATCCACATGAAACCCCTGATGACACTCTTCACAACCTACATTAGAGAAATAAACTATAAAAAGGCAAGAAGAATATGACAAAAAAACAAGGTGGGATAAGTCTACACTTGCTTAGATTAACCATTCAAATATTCACACTATATAAAACCATAAAAAGAGTTAAAATAGTCATTTATTGATTGATAGGCATATAAAAGAGTAGGTATACACCATACTCCTAGCGGAAGGATCTTTACAATACCAAAATTAGGCATACATATAGGAGAGAGAGAGAGAGAGAGAGAGAGAGAGAGAGAGAGAGAGAGAGAGAGAGAGAGAGAGAGAGAGAGAGAGAGAGAGAGAGAGAGAGAGAGAGAGAGAGAGAGAGAGAGAGAGAGAGAGAGAGAGGTGTCAAAAACAAATTATGGTTACCAAGCACTCATGAAAAAAGTTTAAAACAAGAAAATCTACTAATAAATAATCATGAATCTTTCCTCAACAAGTGTGCACTTAATTTTATGATGACTTGATCAAGGTGGAGGAAGAGTTTTGTCTTACTTGATGACTCACCCTTGATCTCTTGATATTACCCATTATTATTTATTAGGAAGTGAAATTCATATTTTTGGGGTCTAAATTATTATTTATTCCTTAGACACATGTTTAATACCCATAACTAATCATCTTTCCACCTTTATTCTACAATTTCATTCAGAACTCTCACATTTGCTCTCTTTGTGGCCTATTCCTTGTGGCCCTATTTTGACACAAAGATCCTAGGTTTTAAATATTAATAGAACTTATAGGAAAAATAAATGTATATTTTAGTATCCTTTATACCATTTCAGCTTCACCCAAAATATCATGACTCAACTCATAATGCATACTTACTAACCCAATACCCTCTTTCACAGTTAGGCCTAAAGCAAGCATATAATCATAGAAACCATACAATATAATACACTAATGATTAAAAAAAACCAAAATGATGTGTATATCATTAAATATTATCATATTAAAAATTTTCATGCAATTCTAATGGTTGAAACTCAAGTTATGTAAAAAAAAAGGTTTTAGCCCTAGGTTGGTCTTAACACAAACTTGAGTAGACCAAGAGTGAATGAAAAAGGATGATGAGAGTTTTAGATAGTTTCAAAACATTATGATACATTTTTTAATTCTTCCCCAACTTCACTCAATTCCTCTAACAATCATTTTTTTATTCATCTTCAAATCTCTTTAACATGGCAATTTTTAGAATTATGCATGCATTCTAGCACTGCAAAATAAGTTGTAGGTTTTTCTTATATTTTAAATCACTTATATAAAATTATTAAACACATTAAAAGGTTTTCCATGACTCTTAAACACATTATTTTACCTCTTGGTTTCATTTTAACTCCAATTCCAATGCAAATATTATATACTTTCTTCAATTCTTGGAAATGAACTTGTATTTTTCTAGCAGGCTTGTAAGTACTAGGACTAAAATAATTAATTATTGTATCCTCTCCTTCTAAGTATATTTGGTCAATTTTAAATTTTTATACAATGTATCATCTTGATTTATTATGTAATCCATGCTCCTAATGGGTTCAGACTACCTTGAATCCTCACTTGAGCACAACATAGTCGTGCCTCCAAGATGTTGCACAGTCCATTTGGTAAGGTGTCTATTCTCTGCATGATTTCACCATTTTGGTCTGGTGTTATGAACTGAGAGGTTGGATATATATATATATATATATATATATATATATATATATATATATATATATATATATATATATATATATATATTTTTATGAATAATTATATGATGCCTATGTGTAGACACCAAAATTACATCACACATACATGTGTAACTCCCTGTGTTGAAACCCCTTTTAGCCCATTGTTCAATAATAATAATTAGCCTCCCTAACCCATGCTTTTACCCATCACACATTTAATTAATTTAAAATACTTAATTAAGTTAATTAAAAACACTTTTTTGACACCTTACCTAGCCACCTCAGCCTATGACTAATTCTCACCTAATGAGTCACCTCAAGACCTAGTACCCTCATCCTAACTACCCAAGACTTATTCTCACTTCAAAACTAAATTCTGAATCAACTACCTCCTTCTTAACCTCTTATTTTTACTATTTTGTAATGTGTGCCATACTTGTCATGAAGAGCAATAAAAAATAGGCTAAAAATAGTAAGCTTTACTTATTCTAGGGTCACCAACTTCTGTCAACCCACGACTGAAGTTGATAAGATTATTGATGTCAGTGATATAAGCCAAACTCCAACCTAAAGTTTAGGCCAACAAAAATTAATAAAATTCATTCTTACTTGCATTCAAGCTCTTGACATTCAATTTTTAACATCCTAGCTTACTATCATCTTGCATAAGTCAATCATGTTTAGGAACTAAGTTCTTAAGGACCAACAACACCCACTTGTTCTCTCTATTCAGGACATCAATTTAGACAACCTGATAGGGACCATCAATCTATAACCTATCATTAAGTGACCATTACAGCTAAGTACATCACTTATTCTTTAGGTCATTTAAGTATTTACTTTGTTATCACTTCATATCTACTATTCATTGATTTATACACTCCTGACCGAACCCCTATGAGGGAGTTACAAAGTTTCCTTGATTTTTTCCCCTTGACCTAACACACCAAACCTCTAACTAGATCTATCCAAATCATACTCACTCTCATAACTCTCCCCAACCTCCCAGACCTAATCAAAACCATTTCCTAGACCTATAAAATCCTTCTGCAATCTCCTAGGCAATTATTTCCCCTACCATCCTTGGTAGCCTAATCAACATCGGTCACCTTCACCACCAACCTCAGTAGTATAACTGATATCGGTCACTCCCCTATCGATGTCAGTGATTATGGATTCCCTAACCTTTCCAAAACCTACCCTAAAAACTTCCAAAATACAAATAGAATATACCACTTTCAATTTATTACTCTTTGCTACATTCAAGTTGCTAATAATGGTAATATTGTCTCTCTTTCACTCTCTCTTTACCGATGTTTTAGTTATTTATTACTCTTTTCTCTCAAAAGTGGTTTGTCATCTCTTAAGAAGTTTCACGCTTCCTAAAACAAGTGCATAGCTTATCAGCCCACTCATTTATCTACTAACAAACATCTTGTGGTAGTGATTTCTTACTTATAGGTAGTCCTCTCTAGCCAAAGAGGAGTGCTCACAATATTTGGATACAGTGCATAAACTAATTTGGGATCATTCTAATCACTTATCTCTATCATTCTTTTCTATTTTCCTTTAGACTTGAAATAAACAGAATTTAGTGAAACATTTTTGGCATGCCCAGTGAGACCTTAGAGTTTTCCTTAGGTTCATTTCTTGTTTTAAGCATTCATATAGGTGCATTATAGTGAAAATTGCATTTCTTTCACTTTCCTCTTCTCTTCTCTCTTAAAACAAAAAATTCAACATTTTATTTTCTATTTAAAACCATTAAACTAAAATTTTCTTTCTTTTCTCTTTGCCTCTAAAAGAAATTTATCATTTTTTTTACAAGTTAAAAAGAATATCTTCTTTACTTCTTCTTTCATGTATATTAGGATAGTGAATTTCATTCTCTACTCTTATTTCATCTTTTTTTTCATTTGAATCTAAACATTTCAGATTTGGGTTTAAAACTTACTGTATTTCATTATTTGTTTGTTGCATATTAACTCAACTAGTTTATTACAAGCATTTTGAATAAATTGTAGTGCACCTATGTTACACAACCAAATCACATTCACACAAATAAAAATCTAAACCCACCTAAGAAAAGGCCCATCTAGATTTCATCACCTGGTGGATCACTTTGCCCTACCTAGCTATCTTACTTAGATTTCACCACCAAGGGGATAACCCATTTCATTCTCTGGCAGTGTATAAACTCTAGACAAAAGGCATATTTTGGCTAAGCAACCTGGCTTGACTCTAGGTTTGTGAACTGTGGAGATCAAGATCCTATAACAATCCATGCAACTAGTCTAACATAAATTTCCTCTTAAGCACTAAAACTAACCTAAAACCAACTCTAGATTGCTTTCTAGTACCTTTAATAAATAAATTCTCTTTTTACTATTTGATTAAGGCATAAGCCAATATGAGACTAAATATTAATCCCTTGGACTTAATAGTTGTTGGCTATATGTTCTTTTTCTGCTTTTCTATTGCCCTTTTTATTTTGGAGTTGGTAAGGACATTTTCCTATTAATTCAAAAAATCAATACTATTTCTAATACTCAATTTGTATAACCTATTATCTCAATTTTTTTGAGTGTTCTTCCTTCTTACATAGACCTCTTGCATCCACTATTTTACCTAGTTTCAATTTCTAGTTTTCTAAAACATTAGATTTTTCATCTCCTAGGATATCATAGTGATCGACATCAGTTAACTCTATCGACATCAATAGAGTTTACCTACTGACATCAATTAATCCATTGATGTCAAAAAACTTTTTATACTAACATCAATCAAGTGATCGACATTTGTGACTGTAATTTTCATCTGCTCAAAATAAAAAGCTAAAATAACCCACTTACCTACACTCAAACCTAGTTTTTCTTTATTTTGTTACTAATATAAGGTAGTAAGACTATTTATACTTCCTCTTACATGGTATTGATGTGAGCTCAAGCCAAAATTCTTGCCAATTATGCAAGATGGTAACCACTTCCACCTTCCCCTCTTACTTTTTATTCTATCATGGAGCACACTTTAGATATAAAGCATACTCCCAGCCCCAACCAAATTCTCATTGTGCCCGAGGGAGATCAATATTTTTCTAAATTTCTTGATTGTATTGTGGTAGCTCTTCAACATTACCTTGTTATAAGCCGAACCCATAATTATTTGGTTGACCTAGTCTATGGTATGCCAACCTCTCTAATGGAGACAACTTTAGTTTTATTTGCCTCCACTATTTTCCCCAAGGTTACACAAACCACCACATCGATGGGTAACCCAACTATAAATAATGTCTAAAGTTAACATCACCAACTACCTAATCCCACCTAAACCCTAGTGTGACTTCCTTACTTTCACAACCACAACCAATTAAGTCAAGTCTTATCCCATTTTGGAATTTAGTGGTACCTATTCCATCTACCCTCATGCCTATAATTACCTAAGTTATGAATCACCCTTCATCTAGTCTAACCATGCCAATAATCCAACCTACAATAACAACAAACAACCAAAGCATAGTCTCTAACCCAATAGGACAAGCCCCTTTTCTTTTTTTACTCCAAGTAATGACTCATTATCCTTATGTTTCCCCAACACAACCTTAGCAAGATATGTCATATGTTCCCTCTACTTCTTATTAGGTTCTATATAATTTAGGAGGTATCTCCCAAACTAATCCCCCTCTAGACCTCATTGAGATGTTGATAGACAAGATGTCTAATCTAAAGGCATCTATTTCTAGTTTAAAGAATGTGTTATCTTATGATCAGATATGCAATGAACCCATCCATCCTTCTGTGCCTATTCACCCTTATCCAATCTAATTATAACTCCCTAAATTTACTCATTTCTAGATTAAAGAGGACCCACAGTATCACTTATAAGTATTTAGACATGCTTGTTATTTAATAGGGCACAATGATGCATTACTACTTCACACTTTCCCTATCTCTTTTAGGTGTTGCCTTAGATTGGTATAGCTTTATACCTCAGCAATCCCTTTTCTCATTTACCCAACTCACACAAATATTCTTAGATCATTTCTCTATTAACATTTCTAAAAATGTTTCTATAACAAAACTTTATTCTATCAAATAATTTGATGATGAGTCTATTGCAAATTTTGTTGGTCACTGGAGAAGCTTGATCAATCAACTCTCCTCCTTACCCCAACCTGAGCTTATTGAGCTCATCTTAAGGGCATATGCTAAGCACATATCATCCACACTCTAAGTATAAAATTTTCACACATTTGATGAGGCTTTTACAATGGCACAAAAACTCAAAATTTGTGCTATAGACAAAGGCAAAGTCAAGTTATGTAGTAATAATTCCAATTCCAAATCAAATGACTCCTCCTCCTCTAAAACTTATCCTTATAACCAACAATCTAAAGATTCCACCAACGTGATGGTCATTAAGTCAGCCTCTTCCACAACCACAAACCAATCAAATTCTTTAACTTCCCAAAATTTGACCAAGCAATTCAAACAATGGTATGAATGAAGACAATACACTCCCATTGGGGATTCATACACATCTATTTTGGAAAAACTATTACACAAGGTATCATAACCCTTCCTCAAATCAAACCTCCTATAAATTTTGACCCCTCCCATCTTAATCCAAATTGTTATAAGGAAGATGAGTTTTGCAGTTACCATCAAGTTAAAGGCCATAATTCTAATACATATAAGACACTCAAGAACATTGTTCAAGACATGCTTGATAGAGGTGATCTCATCTTGGATAATCCTAATGCACCCCATAATCAAAGTATGGATGTGTTAAAACACCCTTTTCCTAACCATTCACCTAATCAAAATATTTTTCAGACCATAACTAACTCAGGTGATCATAATATCCATATAGTTAATATGGTTTTTATTTTACCTCTAGTTTCACCTCCCCTTCAATAGGAGACACCTATTTCATCGAATCCTCCCCCATAGTCAGTGGAATTTGTTTGGCCCATGCTTCCTCCTTAGGTAAAATAACCTATTTCACCCATTCTACTCCCTCATGAGGAAGAGCCTCTTTTACCACTTCTTTTTCCATCCACTTCTTTTTCCATCTACGGAGTCTATAATGCCGATTCTTTTTGCACCAATATTACCTATCCTCTTACCACTTAAATACCACACCCTACCCATTCCTCAACCACATGTTGAAGGGAACATCATTCCTATATTATAACCTCTTGAGGAACCTTCTTTGTCTACCTCTCCTCCACCTTTATAGAGTAGTACCCCATCCACTCCACCTTTACACTTAGAGGAGTTAGTATTATCTACTCCCACAATAGAAAAGAGACCTATTATGCTTACTCTAATTGTACCACTCTTACGCCTTATTTTACCTATGGAGGATCATACTTTATTTATGCCTCACCCACATGTTAAGGGAGCCATAATACCTATGATTTACCCTCTTGAGGAACATTCTTCACCTACCTCTCATCCACCCATGGTAGACTATGTCTCTTCTCCTGTCTCTATTGAAGAGGACCCCATTATGATTCTTTCTCATCTTTGGCTTGAAGTAGCAGAAACCAATAATTTCCATTTTTCCTAAACACCTCAGCCTTCTAAAGACACAACTATAAGGCCTATGTCAACTTCATCTAAACCCTTCTCACAGTTGGTAAAAACTCTGGAATTTCTTGACTCCACAAAGCTAGATCATGCAGCATTTTGGGACCAACTTAAACCTCCTTATCCAACACAATGAATGTCAACCTTTACTACTAACCCTCTCACTACCCTTTACCCCAAGGTCTTTGACAAAGCTAGAGATTATTCACCGAAAACACCTAAAGTTCAACCATCTATGTTAAAACTCTCACCCTCATAGAAATCTACCACATTAAAGTAGATCAGGTCCTTAGGCATACACCCCATCTCTAATTTAATTCATCCACAAGTGAAATTAGATTTAACTCCTTAACCACAAGTTATAGTTTCATGACCTGAATTATAAAAAAAAGTTAAGATTCTTAGATCTCATTGATCCCTTCTTTAACCCTCAACTTTACCATCCATTTTGGGACCACACCCCTCTACTTTAGTTGGAATATTACCAACCCAAGTAAAATAAAAGGTTAAGTTACCTCCACTCCTGCCTTTACCATCTAGTAGGCCTTTCACATTTGACACTAAGAAAGTGATAGCAAAACATGTAACTCCACCATCACCAAATAAAGCACCACATAAAATTACCTTTTCAACATTTAAACACAAGAAGATGTCCACTCTTATTAGCACAACAAGTGTGAGCCCACTTGTAGGCTCTCAAAGCTTTTTCCTACATCAGTTATTATAATATTCTATAATAACTCTTCCTCCCATTAAGATTTATAATCCTCTTAGAATGAAACCATCTTATTTTAATGATACACAAGTGTTTTTGTATCATCATTCACCTAGACATGATACTAAGAGTTGTAAATCCCTCATAGCAATCATTCAACAACACTTTGATGTCGACACTCTCTTCAATGATACTCCTATTAACCTTCCTATTATTCAAACTTTGGAATCCATAGTGCCTCCTACTATTCCACATAAATTCAAACCCAAAGATGTGGTCATAACTGCTTTACCACCTCCTTCACCTACATTTTAGATCAACATAGTTAATGTGGCCACATAGTCACAAAACCAAAAAGATAAAGCTAAGGAAAAGGTCACTATTCCTTGGGCTAATACCTTCACCAAAGACACTCCTCATCCTAATCCTAAGATTTCCATCTTGGGTGTTCCTAAAACAACATCTTCGAACATTATTCAAAGCTCAATGGTGAAATAGCTTCACCAAACTCTTGTGAAAATGTCTTTGTATGAGTTAATCCAAAACTCATCCCAATACCATAAAGATTTTATTAGTGCCTTACAAGTGATTGAGGTATAATTTGATGATCCCCAACCTCTTAAAACTTTGGTTAGCTTCCTTAATTCCATCTCCCTAATTTCTTTTAGTGATTTAGAAATTCCACTTCAACACCCTGAAGATCAAGATTCTACCATTTTTATTATTGCATATATTGATTAAAATCATGTCAAGAGAGTCATGATCAATGGGAGAGATAGTATTAATATTATTTACACCCATGCCTACAAACGTCTAGCCCTTACTTATAATTACATGTCTCAAACCGACATGGTACTCTACTCTTTTAATAATACCAAAGCTACTACAGTGAGCACTGTTGTCATACATACCCATGTAAGTCCCCACACTATTTTAGATCTATTATATGTTGTGGAAGGAGAATTCTAATATAACATATTTCTTGGATGACCTTGGATACATGATATGGCATGTGTACCCTCAACTTTGCACTGTTATGTCAAGTTTGAACATGATGGACAAGTACATGTTATACCTATTGACCCACCTCTATTTAAAACATGAAACATTAATTATAGTCCTGATGATGTTATCATTCCATTGAAAACATCATCTTCCCCACATGATACTTTTGAAGCTTCCACAAGTTCCACTCCCCTAGCTACACAGATATCGGCAACATAAATTCCTAATAAGGATCCCATAGAGGAGAATTTTTAATATTTATCACTTGTTGAATATCATTTGTTGATGCTCGACATGTTCTATAATCTACAAGAGTATGGATATCTTGACATACACCCAAATTATTATCCTCACATTAGGATGGTCATCCCTTATGGGGCCCCTAACCTTCAAACTAATTTCACATATGGGGGAATTGATCAAGCTTTCACTGTCAGCAATCCATCTTCTTTGCCATAATCATTTACATTTGACTTCTCTTTCCTCAGTAACCTTATATTTTCTCACACTTATCTTTATACATGTACCTAGAAATGATTTGGTTTGGGTCATTACGAACAAGGTGTCCATAAGCCTATTAAATATCTCACTAGCCAAACCATTCAAAAACCCAAAAAGAGGCATGGAGTGGGATATGATGAACCAACTAAACTCATTAAAACTTCCCATGTACTAATTATTTAAGAACCAGTCTCTCCTTCTCCACCTTCTTTTCCACCATCACCTACTGAATCAGAGGTATCTATACCTCCTAATTTTTTTTCAATAAATGCCATCCATTTGGGGCCTCTCACCTATCACCAGGGTAAAGAAACAAGCTCCCTTCCTCTCATTCATCTTGAAATAATTGATGAAGACTCTCCCACTATTAGTATTGTACAATGTCAAGATGATGATTCAATTCTCACATATATGGGTGTAGATGATTCCTATATCCAATGATTGCTCCCATCTAAAACATTAGCTATGTTAAATGAATCAACCATTGACATCAATATGCCCTCTCATGATAACCCTCATGTCCTCAAGATTGGCCAATCTTTGGATTCCTCTAAGCAAACTAATTATGCCACATTTCTTAATTACCATAGCAAAGCCTTTGCTTAGTCTTATAATGACATGTCTGGTATTAACTCCTCTATCATCACCCATAACATTATCACCAATCAAGATGCTAAACCTGTTAAGCAAAAGCTTCACAAGATGCATCCTCATATTTCTCTCCTTGTCAAAGAAGAGCTCTAATGCCTCTTTTCTATTAATTTTATCTAACCCATTGATTACCTAAAATGGATTTATAATATTATTTATATCACAAAGGTGATTATGGGAATCCACATTTACACTGAATATCATGATTTAAACCTCGCTTGTCTAAAAGATGACTTCCCATTGCCAAGTGTCGACCAACTTGTTTATCTAACAGGTGGCCATGAGATGCTATCACTTATGGATGGGTTCTCTGGATATAATCAAATCTTGGTCACTCCTAAGGATCAACATAAGAAAAATTTCATTACCCCATGGGGGACTTTTTGCTATTTGTTCATGCCTTTTGGCCTGAAGAACACTGGTGTGACCTGCCAACAGGCTATGAGCTACATTTTTCATGATCTTTTACTCAAAATTATGGAAGATTACATAGATGAATTATTTGTAAGTCTAAACTTAATTAAGATCACTTGACGATTCTCAAAACCATATTTACTCATCTTCTCCAATATAACATTCGACTAAACCCAAAAAAATGTGTCTTTAGTGTTCTTTTCAATAAACTTTTAGGTTTTATGGTTTCTCTCCATGGTATTGAAGTTGATCATAATAAGGTTAAATAAATCCTAAATATGCCTCCACCTACTAATATCAAACAACTCTATAGCATACAAGGTAACATTTAGTCAATCCATTGATTCATTTCCTAGTTGTTAGATCATTGCCAATCCTTTCACCATATCCTCAAAAAGGAGGTCTCCTTTCATTGGAATATAGATTGCCAAGAATTTTTTGATGCACTTAAATAATATCTTCTTTCCCCACTAATTCTTATTCCACATAAGGAAAATCAGCCTTTCTACCTATACTTCTCTGCAACATACCATTCTCTAGATGTTATGATTGCACATTGAGATGACCAACATCGAGATCAGATAGTTGACTACATAAGCTGCACACTTATGGATTATGAGACTTGATATACTCATACTAAATTTTTTTCCTCACATTGGTCTTTTCCTCCTTCAATCTTCACCATTATCTCCTAAATCACAAAACCTATGTGGTCACCCATACTGATCCCCTCAAATACATGCATTCCAAGCCATATCAAAACCAACATATAGCTCTTTGGCTCATGCTTCTCACTAAATTTGACTTAGAATTCATTCAACAAAAGTTTATTAAGGAGGAAAAAATTGTTGATCAATTAGTTGTTGCCCCTTTACCTGATAATCAACCTTCAAACCTTAAATTCCATAATGAGTCCATCATAACACTCTCCACCGATGATATCTCCTATCAAATGATGATTTTATTTGATGGATATAAATGCCAATATGATAGGGGTATGGGGGTTAAATTTATTCCTCTAGATGGCAAAGGTATGCCTTTATCATTTAAACTAGATTTTGAATGCACTAATAATATGGGCAAATATGAGGCTTTGATCTTAGGACTTCAAATAGCTCTCTTCTTGGGTATCAAATACATAACCATTTTTGGTGATTCTTAGCTAGTCATTAAATAGGTTAATGGTTCATGCATATGCAAAAATGAAATTTTGTAGTGGTATAAACATCATGTAGATATGCTATTGGGATCATTTAACTCTTATCTCTTACAAATTGTTCCTCGATCTACAAACAAGTTTTTTGATGTGATGGCTTCACCTACTTCACACATACCCTCTTCATCCTCTTCCTCAAGAATCTATGTCACCATGCATCACTTAACATTACCCTCCTATGTATCACATAACATCCTCTTTATCAAAAATGTAACATCCAACCCACATGACTTATGATACAAGTAACTCATGGATTATCTTTACTTCTCTATTACCCCTTCTGATCTCTACAATAATGGGAGATGTGCCTTCATAAAATGTGTCACTCATTATGCTATGCTAGGGGGACTTCTCTAAAAGTAAGGTTTTGATGGTCTTTTTGTTAGATGCCTCACTAGTACTGAGACTCCTTTCACCATTAAAGAATTCCTTGATGGGATTTGTGGTGGGCATTTCAATGGTCACACAGTTGCCAAGTGTATCCTTCAACTTGGCTATTATTGGACCATACTTAATCAAGACTATGTTGATTACATTTAGCATTGCATCAAGTGTCAACAACATGCTAACCTCCTTCATGTTCCAGGTCATGCATTACAAGTCACCAAAAACTTTTGGCCCTTCTCCCAATGGGGCATAGATCTAAGCGGGGAGATTAACCCTCATTCATCCCTCCATCATCATTCTATCATTACTACCACTAAATAATTCACCAAGTGGGTCAAGGCCATCCATCTCATCTCCACTAAAGTTGAAAAAATTATTGACTTCATCAAACATCACATCATTTATCATTTTGGTGTCCCTCATAAGATTATAATAGATAACAAAAAATCTTTCAAAAACAAGACTGTTCAAAGTCTTTGTGATACATTTGAAATCAAATTAAGAATCTCATCACCATACTATCCATAAGCAAATGGATATGCAGAAGCTTCTAACAAACATTGACCAAAATTATCATGAAGGTAGTTAACGATATGGGCAAGGATTGACACACACACATTCCTTTTACTTTATGGCCTTACCACACTAGCATTTGAAACCCTACAGGTGATACACCTTTTTCCTTGATATATGAGATAGAGGTTATTTTTTCCTCTTGAAGTCCAAATTCCTTCTCTTCACATTTTTCTATAAGACATACTTATTAATGATGAGTTTCACCAAGAACATTTGGCTCAAATTGAATTACTTGATGAGCGTCATCTTTTAGCCCTCAACCACCTCCAAATCTATCAAGAGCATATCAAATGCACTTATAACAAAGACCTCAAAGAGAGAGATTTCAATATAGGAGATCTTGTCTTAAAATAAAATCAACATGTGATGAACATGGAGAAAATCAAATGGGGTAAGTTTTCTCCTAATTGGCTTGGACCTTATATGATAACTCACAAGTATGGCTCAAAAACTTATCGCTTGTCTTCTCTTAAAGGAAGGTTAGAACTTGAGCCTTTAAATGACTTACATCTATGACCATTCTTTTGTTAAATAAGTGTCACTTCACCTCATATTTAACTTGAGCTCATCCCTTGACCATCTTTATTACATTCATTTCCCTTCCTCTTCACACTTAGTCCTATACACTTAGTTAACTTATGTAGTGGTATGGTTTTGTCCTCAAAGTGGAAAACTCCTAAGCCTCTATAGTCTTGTCCATGACTAAAATATTTAAAAAAAAAGGATATGTGACAAGTTATAAACTCTCAAGTCATGCTTCTCTATGTAGACTTCTCCCTTGAAGGATATCTACATTACTTCCCTTTACTATTATCAATAGACTGCTCCCTTGAAGGATAGCTATTTAAACTTAAAAATGAATGATTAGAACACTCCCTTGAAGGATGGCTAAGACAATATTTGTTCTCAAATGAAAATACAAATAAAAAGGGATTTTCACATTGATCAGCTTTATACGACCTTAACCCATATAAAATCCCATTGTAGGCTTCTCTCATTGATCAGCTTGCACACAAAAAAATCTTTAATTCATGGAATTGCCTATAGTAGCTCTCAGTTCACCCACAAAAATGGCATATCATCGCCACTTTGTAGGTTATGCTACATAAACATTTTCCCTCATTTTACCCTTTTTCCCTCATACTCTTTCAAGGGACCGTGAAGCTCACTTAATATAAGGTAAACCTGATGCTTCTCTAACAAACACAATAGTTCAAAGATATAAGGCATGAAAGAGGCTCATTTTCCTGAGCCTATTTATGTTCTGATTATGGTCTTTGTTAGTAAATGATCATTCTACCTCTTTATTTTCCTATCCACATCACATGTCTATCTCTTTATTGAGATGAATAACAATGTCATACCAACACTATCAAATTCTACTCAATTTATTTTACACATACACCATCACAAGTATGGAAAAATGCTAAAATAAACTAACATAACCAATTTATTCATTTCAAGCATACACCATCACAAAATATGAAAAAATGATAAGATGAAAATAACACATTAACTATGCATATACCATCACCTATATGGGAAAGGCTAGTCTAACTCAACTAGCATGATTAGCATTAATATCAAAATTAACATAGCATTAAATAATCATCATCTATGTCAATATCCTCATCAAAATCACAATAAATACATCTCAAAATCACAAATAAATAAACATCTCATATATATATATATATATATATATATGATCACAATAAATATACATCATCACAATATCATCTCTCTCTCAAAACATACATCTCGCATCTTCAGCTCATAAGCCAATGTACATATAACAAAGATTTAAAAAATGATAAAATCTAGCACTAAAGATCATCAAGGCTCTCCACATGGTCACCACTCTCAGCCTATCTATGTTTACATGAGCTAGAAGCTGTGACACATGACATAGATCTGTCTTGCTCCCTAAACTCAAAATACCATTGAATCTATGAAAACTCTCTGATGGCCCTCTCACAATAGGAAATATCATCCAAGGTAGTATTATATCTCACTAGAGATACAATCTGTGGTAATCCCATAACACTTGATGATGACCCAACCTATACTAGTCCCTGGGGTGGAGGAGGAGGAGAAACTTGACTTGCTACTCTCAAGATATCCCTCTCCACTATCACTATAGTCACCTAACCCTATAACACTCTGACCTAGCCTTGTAGTGTTTTAACCTAGCCTTATAATGTCCCAACTTGGCCTTGCAACATCATAACCTACCCTTGTAAGGCTAATACGTATGCCTATGTTATATCTCTATCTTATAGAGCTGCATCTCATGCCTATATGACTGCATCCCTCTCTCTCACCAACCCTTATAAATCTAGTGGTGGCCTCCTAACCTACACCATGAGATGTAAACCTACCCATCAAGCTGTATATGCTATTATGCACCCTAGATCTCTAACAATTGGCCCTACTGGTAACTCCTCAAAATCTAGCCCATCTATCTCTTATGTCAATGGCAGGGGTGCCTTGATGTCATCCCTCCTATATCAAGGGAGGGTAGGTAGAATATCCTATATTAGACCAAACTTCCTCTTGACCCATGTCATAAGTACCATCTCCAACTCACCAGCTCATCTCCCTCTGACCTATAGTGAGCTCTACAAACCAACAAGTTATTGTGCCTATCTTCTAAAAATTAGTTATGTCAAGTAGGGTCTCCACAAAATATCCATAGGGATCAAAACCTCAATCATACACCTATAATAGGTAATGTCATGCACTACATCATCCACTCAGGTCTGTGTCATGCCCTCTCTGCACCATCTAAAACCAAACCTAAAGCTGACTAGAATCATGTTAGGTAATCCCAATGGTTGTGTCACTATGATGTGCTCGTATGCCCAATAGTGTATTACATGGCCAACATGTAAACTATATCACCATTATATTCTCAAACCCCATAACTCTTTGTATAACTATGCTAAAAATACTAGACCCCATGTAAAAATAGTTTGCTACTCAATCATCTATACAAGCACACTTATCAATGCTATCATAAATCTACCACCATCTATATTTGGTAATATATACACTATGATCCCAATCATCATCAAGATGCTCAGTTGATGTTGCTCCTCATTAGTCATATATAGTGGCTCATAGGTGAAACTCACAAAATGATAAGTCACCTCACTAACATGCTCACCATACAATGCCACCATGTGGATATCATGTTCCTCTCTTGAGCATGTAAATATCTCCTCACCCTAGAGTGGTAGCCATAAAATCCTATAGGCATCCTCCTAGGTCACTATCAAGTCTCTGGTCGATAGATGAAGGTGTTGGTGGTGTGATCCCACCTCTCAATCAATGCTATCATGAGGCTCACATCTTGAACAACTTAACAACATCATTGCACTCCTCCTAACCCCATGACTACCATGTACTCCCACTCATCTAGAGTGGCATCCCTCCTCATATACATCAAAATCCTTAATAGATGATCTCATAATGTCGGCTCCATCCTCACCTACATCCATACACATAACTCAAGTCACATACTTTCTAATATAACCTACCACCACCTTTTTCCCTTCTCATTGGGAGAAATACATTGGTTTGAGGAATAAAATTGGGCTACGTAAGTATTAATCAATTTATATAGGGTCTTCTAAGGTTAGCTCAGCCATATACTTACCTAACTATCGAACTTATTTTCCTCTCTCTACCCTAGGTTCACTGCCTATCTCTCTCTCAACCCTAGGCCCATTTCCTATCATAACTCTAGGATTCTTGGCTTATATTCTTGACTTTCAACCTTATGCCCTCTCTTTTATGCCCTAGGCCTCCTAACCTATCTCAACATACCTTTTTACCCATTTCCTCTAACACACATTTTAATTATACCTTAGATCTTTTTCCTAGGATCTAGGAGAACTACATTGGCTTGAGCCCTTAAATTAAGCTATGTAGGTAGCACTCATTTGATACAGGGTCTTCCAAGGCTAGCTCAATCATTAGGCTAGTTGACTACTTCCACTAGGGATCTAAACTAGGCCTTTCTCCTATTTTACTGGTTTTTCATAATCACTGATGTTAGTTCTAATACTGACATCAGTGCTTTGTAAGCATACATGTCAATTGACATCAATAGATAGCTACTGACCTCGATACCATGTCAGTTGATGTCGATGTAACCCACTGATGTCAGTGATTGGTTTGACCCTAGGGCTAAATGACCTAAAGCAAAAACTATAATTTTCACCTAAAAACCTACCCCAACTTATCCTAAAACTACCCTACACTATTTCCTACCCCTCTACTAATATTTTCTATACCCCCACCTCTAAATTAGATTAAACACTCCAAATAACCAAATCAAGTTTAAAAAAAACTAGTAGAGGATCTCACCTCATCTCTCCATCTCCTCTAGGTTGGTACAACTAGCTCTTGTGGTGGTGCACCTCTTTTTGGGTCCCTTATTTACTATGCCATCTCAGTCACTCTCATAGCTCTATTTTTTCTCCATTCACAAGTTAAAAATGATTTTGGTTGGTCATTAAACCCCCTTTTATCAAGTTTGGTTGGCCACCAATGTCGGTGCTTATGCCTACTAAAATTGTCAAAATTACCCTAATGTGCCAAAATTAGCATTATTTATTACTAATAATTGTAATATCACTGATGTCAGCACCATTGTAAAAATGTTTTCCCTAAAAAATCAACCGTAACTTTTTAGACTTTACCCATACTCTGGGGTAATTTGAAGATCAAGTATATCTCCCTGACCACAAATACCAAACTAGAGATCATATATATCTCCCCAACCATGAAAAACACCATTAGAGATCACTTAAATTTTCACCCATGATGACTATGCTTAGAGATCATGAATATCTCCTCGTTTATTGACCCTTTTACACCAACTTTGCATTACTTGTCTTGACTACTTATGTTATTCTGCTATAGTTGGCTATTTTTCACACACGTGTATATTAGGTATTTTGGATGGAAACCAAGCTCATCCTATCACCTTCAACCCTTTTTTGTTTCCCTAAGGCACTTCCTACCTCAGATACCTGAGACACATCAACCAGTGGAGCTATAACTTTGATTGTTTTGACCTATCATATATCACTTACAATTTGTGCTTTAGTTATTTCTTTCTGAGTCCTCCTCAACCTTTCCTATTCTTTACTTTGTCAACTATATCTCATAGTATTATATGCATATGAAGCGATACTCAATTCTCCATCATTTACCCAATTACCTTTTTATCAAACTAGTACCTGATTCTAGTTTCTCCTCTGCCAATTCTCATTTTGAGGGGGGATACCTCATCCAATACTTGGAGCATCTAACTCCTATTTTTGTCTTGAAAACTTGTCAAATTACAAGACAAAAATGGTAAAATGTAGACACCAAAATTATATCACACACACACGTGTGTAACTCCTTAGTCGAAACCCCTTTTAGCCCATTTTTAAATAATAAAAATTAGCCTCCCTAACCCATGCTTTTACCCCTCACACATTTAATTAATTTAAAATACTTAATTAAGTTAATTAAAAACACCTTTTTGACACCTTACCCAGACACCTCACCTTATGACTAATTATGACCTTATGAGTCACCTCAAGACCTAGTACCCTCATCCTAACTACCCAAGACTTATTATCACTTCAAAACTAAATTCTGAACCAACTACCTCCTTCTTAACCTCTTATTTTTACCATTTTGTAATGTGTACCACACTTATCATGAATATCAATAAAAAATAGGCTAAAAATAATAAGCTTTACTTATTCTAGGGTCACCAACATCTGTCAACCCATGACTGATGTTGATAGGATTATCGATGTTGGTGATATAAGCCAAACTCCAACCTAAAGTTCAGGCTAACAAAAATCAATAAAATTCTTTCTTACTTGCATTCAAGCTCTCAACATTTAATTTTCAACATCCTATCTTACTATCATCTTACGTAAGTCAATCATGATTAGAAACTAAGCTCTTGAGGACTAACATCACCTACTTATTCTCTCTATTTAGGCCATCAATTTAGACTACCTAATAGAGACCATCAGTCTATCACTTATCATTTAGTGACCACTATAGTTAAGTACATCACTTATTTTATAGGTCTTTTAAGTATTTACTTTTATATCACTTCATATCTACTATTCATTGCTTTATACACTCCTGATCGAACCCCCATGAGGGAGTTACAAAGTTTTCTTACTTATTTCCCCTTGACCTAACACACTAAACCTTTGACCAAATCTACCCAAACCATACTCTCTCTCATAACTCTCCCCAACCTCCCAAACCTGATCAAAACCATTTCCAAGACTTGGAAAAGCCTTTTGTAAGCTTCTAGGCAATTTATTTCCCCTACCAACCTCAAAAACCTAAATGACATCGATCACCTTCACCACTGACCTCGATAGTATAATCAATATTGGTCACTCCCTTATCAATTTTAGAGACTGTGGATTCCCTAACCTTTCTAAAACCTACCCAAACAACTTCCAAAACATAAACATAATATACCACCTATAGTCTATTACTCTCTATTGCATTCATGTTGCTAATAATGGTAATATTATCTCTCTTTCACTCTCTCTTTACCTCTCTTTTAGTTATTTATTATTCTTTTATATCTCAAAAGAGGACTATCATCTCTAAGGAAGTTTCACACTTCTTGGAACAAGTGTGTAGCTTAGCAGCCCACTCATTTATCTACTAACAAACATCTTGTGGTAGTGTTATTTTACTTGTAGGTAGTCCTCTCCAACCAAAGAAGAGTGCTCACAACATCTAGATATGGTATGAAAACAATTATAGGTTCATTCTAATCACTTATCCCTATCATTCTTTTTTGTTTTCCTTTAGACTTGAAATAGATAAAATTTAGCAAAACATGACATATTGTATGCTTTCTTTAATTCTTGGAAATGAACTTGTATTTTTCTAGTAGGCCTATAAGTACTAGGACTAAAATAATTAATTATTATATCCTCTCTCTTTCTAAGTATATTTGGTCAATTTTTACTTTTTGGACAATGTATTCTCTTGATTTATTATGTAATCCATGCTCCTAATGGGCTCAGTCTACATTGAGTCCTCACTTGAGTACAACATAGTCGTGTTTCTAAGTTATTGCATAATCTATTTGGTAAGGTGTCTATTTTTTGTATGATTTCACCATTTTGGTCTAGTGGTTTGAATTGAGAGGTTGGAGAGAGATTTTTTATTCTTATAAATAATTAGATGATTCTTATGAATAGGTTTCATTGACGTCTCTTCATTCATCCCTTATTCAATCCCAAACTGTAATCCAAATGTCGTGAGCCTATTCATCACTAAGTTGCCTATGTACCACTGATTTTACCATTATTCTCTTAGGAGGGCTCATGAAATCTTGATAAAAACATATTGGCATCATTTTTAATATATATGTATCATTTAAGATTATGAGAAACCAATATCTCATTGGTTTCTTGAGACTCCAACTCCACATGCATAGAAAACCTCTCCCTAGGTTGTATAAGCCTATTAGCCTTTCTTAGATGTTTAATGATAATTTTTATGTTATTTATTTCCTTATTTAAACATATTAACATTTCAAACCCTTACCTATTTCTCTCACACATCTTATGTGTCTTTTCCAACTCATTTCACATCACAAACTTAGCACCTCATGCCTACCTTGTAGACATACCTATAGGTGGATATTTTGAACCTATAACTCATTCTACCCCTATCTTTGAATGATATTGAGAATATTATGATACATTTTTTTATGTATCTATTAATCTCTCATATAATTGAGAACAATGCTCCAAACTTCACTTGAGGTGGATGATCTTCTTCATTTGACTTCTTCATGCTTCTAAGATTGTGCCTCTCACATGTTGAGTTCTACATGTTTAATTAACATAATTAGATCACTTAAAGGTGTATATGAGCTTGATAATACTAATATAATGGGTTTTAGGTTTTTTTAGACTGATTTAATTCCACTTTATGTGAAAACTAACAAAAATTTAACCAAGACTTTACCTAAAACTTCCTACCTAGGTTTGTAAGTTTCCTAATGTGAAGGGTTTATATCTCTTTTTTTATCATGTGACAAATGATTAATGGTATACAATTTGAGAGGTATAATATTATCTTTTAGGATCTCACACAAACTTCATTTTCATCATTGAGCTCTAAAATGCCATGAAATTGCCTAAAACTGAGCTAGTGAGGTTTTAGAAGGGTTTTTGACACATTTTTTTGTTAGCGATGGTTCATAAAGTACATCCCTTAAAACCTTTAATTAGTGCATGAAATTTCAAGGACATTGGGGGCCCTATCTTCCCATAAGATAATTTATCCAACTCATTTTCTCTTTCATGAACCAATGTCAATAAATGAGCTATATTGAGCTTGCAAAGGACTGAGGAAGAACTTGAGAAGTTTTTTACATGTTTTCAACATTTCAAACCCTATGAAAGCTTGATTATACCTTGAGGATGATGGATATGATTCCAAATAATATTATATTCTATGAAAAACTTGAATTTTTTTGAATAATCCTTCTCTTAGCCTTGTTTGGGCTACATATTTTGCTCTCAAGAGCCTTCTTCGATTGATCTTCTACTATAGCTTGTTTTAGAGGCAAAATTCAAGTATCCATGTCCTAAATAAAGAGTAATAAATGTACCAAAACTTATTTTATAATTTACTCCTACCATTCAATGTGCATCATGTTATATTTGGGGTTTAGAATAGTGAATTAAAGAGTAAGAGATGTTTAAAATTTGGTCTACATTAGAAATAAACATTTTTCCACCTTTTGAAGCTTTTACAAACCCAAAATAATATTACATCATCTCTCATGAATGCCACATGGCCTTAATTTACCTATATTTACATGGTTTATCTCCTTATTCTTGACGTTCTTTAATGAAATCACTTTAACATTACAACACATGAAACTTTAGTTATCTTAGCATTACCTTAACCTTTATAAATTTACCTAACTTTCTCCAAAATGAGGGATTGAAATGTTTATTTCTCATAACTTTTCCTTTTTATGCATGTGCTTAGTATGATCACCATGTCATCTTGATGAGTTATCATGCCACCAATGCCACAACCTAGACCAAGCACAAACATAGAATTGCAAAATAACCTTAACATTATCAAAGTTACCTTAAACATTTCCAAGTGTGTCATGAAATGATTGAGACCATGGAGATTGATTATGAAACTAGGGATCATGAATCTTGGACCTAGATTAGACTTTTAATAGCCTAACATAACTTAAGGATTCAAGGATAAGACATACCCTAGTTATAAAGCATGACATCAAAACTAGGGGATACTAGAGTCTATCAGTAGGGTTATAAGGCTTGACAACAAATTTTTGAATGATACTCCCCTATGGTAACCAATTTTGGCAAATAGTCACCAAAGGGGATGAAAACACCACTTATGTTGATTTACGCATTAAAACTAGTAATTGAGTTGAAGTATCAATTGTTCCCATGGAGGATGTAGTAAGATTTTTTGAATCTTTGGGGAACAATGGTTTGAAAACATATCCCATGCACCCACTAGATGTAATAGGAAATGTTATACTCGATGCAAAGGAGACTGGAATGGATGTGTGATAGGTATATCTAATAACCCCAATATTCATATCAATAGAAAGCAATGATTGTTCACTAACACCCCTTTTTTCTTAATTTCTAATATATTATTTAGGATATTGTGGAGATATTCAAGATTTTCATGAATGCATTCTTGAAATAATGTAATAGATTTAACTTGTTCTTGATCTACTTGTTTATGATCATTATTTTCATGTATTTCATTGTTCTAATAATTAGATTCATCTTCTACAAGATTTTTTCATTTTCATTATTGACACCCATTATTAACATAATTTGACATGGTATTAACTTGAGAAATTTTAGGTGGCCCAAGGGGTAACTCAAGATATTCAATAGGAACACCACATAATCTAGGACTACACATAAGTTTCATGTAAAAGATAATAAATATGAATAAATAAAACAAGTAGAAAGCTTAGAAGGTTGAAAACCTTGGAGCAAGCTAGGAGTTGTATAAGAAGACTTAGAGTTTAGGTACACCAAATGTTTAACCCTTTCTGGAAATAAGGACTAAAACAAAGGAATGTCCTAATAAAACAAGGAGTAAACTAATCTTTTAAAATGAAGCCAATTAATTAATTTAGATTCTACATATATTCTAATAATAAATACTCAATCTAAGTATGTTTAAAATATATAAAATACAACATTCAATATTATAATAATAATAATAATGCGAAGGAGAAATTGTACTTAGAATATACACTAATGTGCATACATATTTGAGTAAGACATGTGTATAAATAGACTATCTAAATATTTTGATCTAGTAGTCATATTGTAAAAATTATCTTTTATCTAGCACAGACACTTGTGTCACCTTGTGGACACTTGTGTTAGCGCTACTTTTTTTATTCAACACATATGTCCTGTATGAAATATTTACAATTGAGTGAAACTTCCGTCTGGCCCTTTATAGGTTTTATATCACCTTTCGGATAATGTGTTCAAATCACACACACACACACACACACACACACACACACACACACACACACACACACACACACACACACACACACACACACACACACACACACACACACACATTCGATATCAAAATATAACCCAAATCATAAATCTTCCCATTAGGTCTTTTTAACTAGCCAAAAATGATTTAATGGGCTCACAAAGTTAATCTAACCTCAAATACCCCTTGTGTGAGTGAAATCTAGATGCAAAATATGCTAAGAAAACACTAAACTAAGTGAGATCTAGTCTAAATTCAATCAATCTATACTAGAACAACAAATATAAGAAATTAAAATATAAAATTATACCCTGTAATCTCCTTCCATTGAGGTTTTGATTTTTACAATCTTGGATGTGGTTGTTCAATCTTATCTAAAGTAAGGGGGAACTGGAAAACATTTCTATATATGAACTTTAAATGGCTTGGACGTGCCTAGATGTGCTTGAATGGAAAATGTGCAACTCCTTTATGAACTCAGCATAATAAATTTACAATGAAGAAGCTTTGGAGATGTACTAGAATAATAGATTTGTAATGAAGAAGCTTGTCTAAACTAGAGGAAGAACCTCTAATTTATATAATTTAAAAATGGATGTGAGCTGTCCATCTTAGTATGAAGATCAAAGACTAAGAATACAAAGTAATTTATAATTTATAATGAGAACTTTGAATTAAAATTTGGAGTGGAGGACATGCAAGACCCATAAATGAATTTAAAATTAATTTGGGAGGAAAATATAATATAAAATTAGTAAGTGGATGTGAGATGGATTATTAAATTGGAAGAAATCATATCATGGAAGATAATGGGATTATAGGTGGATTATTAAATTGGAAGAAATCAGATCATGGAAGACAATGAGATTAGAGGTGGATTATTAAATTGGATGAAATTAGATCATGGAAGGCAATGGGATTATTAAATTGAAATGGTGGGGGACACGCTTATGATAAAAAAATTACATAAACAAGAAGGACAAGCTTATGATAAAATAAGTAAATGACAAGACTAACAAGACACATGACAAGAAAATAAAGATTAAAAAATATTAACGAAGATAAGTGAAGAACAATGATGAAAAAACTTAGGTGAAAATATAAACTAAAGCAATTAACACCTAAAAAAGGAAGCAACTGTCTTGACTAACATTGTAGGTGAGGGTTGAGACTTTTGGTAGGCAATATTTGTGACAACATTGAATGATTTATGAGAAAGCCTAGAGATAACCATATGGTTATGGATATAAATGTAAAAACATGAAATCACATTTCATATGAATGGAGATTGTGGTTGAACTGACCCTAGGGTCCCCGTGCCCTAGCATTGCCTACATAGTCTAAATGCTCTTGCCATTAAAAATGGTGTGAATGCCCATGATAATGGTGATAGAATTTAGGCCACATGTAATTCTCCTAGAAAGGGAGAGAATAAAAAGTAATGATGGAGTGATAATATGAAATAGATAGAGGAAGGTGAAGATAGAAATGTACTCACAAAATGGCAAGATCTTGGATGAAGAGAAATTGATAAAATTGGAGTGAATTTGAGAGAGAAGTTAAGTTTCCCACCTGTGAAATTTCTCATTTATAAAGGGGGTCATGGGTCTCAAAGTATAATGTTATCACTTGGAAAAATATTCAAATATTTTGGGGTTCTATATATCTAATGGAGATTATAAGCTTGTTTTTGACTTTAGGATTTTTGGAATATTTGAATATTGTTTAGTTTATCATATTTTTTAGAACATGAGGAAATACGAGACCCAAAAATAAATATAAATTTCATTTAGGAGGAATATATAATATAAAATTAGCAAGTGGATTTGAGGTGGATTATTAAATTAGAGTAAATCAGATCATAGAAGATAATGGGATTAGAGATGGATTGTTAAATTATATCATGGAAGATAATATGATTATTAAATTGGATGGTGGGGGATAGGTGGAGTCTTATGGAATGTGAGGATAATTTTGATTTTTGTATTTATAAAAAATTTGAATTTCTAATATCCATGTAATTTTTAATTATAAAAATATTAGTTAATTAACTTTAGATTAATTTAAGGATAATAAATAGTGAATAGTGAATCATGAATGGTGATCAGTGATGATGAATAATGATAAAGAATTAATATTAGGTAAAATTAAGGATGATTAGAGATGATAGGGATGATGATGGATTTAGTGAAAATAAAGTTAAAATCAATACAAAGTGTCTAATTTTAAGTGTCTATATTTTTCCCCTCTTTGAGAAGTCATTGTAAAAACCTCCAATCCTAGAGAAAACCATCAAAATTATAAGTTCAGTGTTGGTTTCTATATTCTTAGTGGTTCAATATCCACTCTCAATCTCTTTTAACCATTTTAAAAGGTTTTCATCAACATTTTCTTCTTTATGGATTTAATCGGGATGCATATTTAGATTGTCCAATAACGCCTCAAAGAGGTTTTCACTAAAGGACTCATATTTTTGATTTTTTGTACTTTAATTTAGATTTGGATTGAAATTTAGATTTTAATCATATGATAGTGCCTCAAAGAGGTTTTCACTATGGGATAATGATTTAAAAATTGGATTGCAGGATTCATCTTGATTAAGGAAACTTATTATTTCTTAGAACATGTAGATGTTTCTTAATGCTCTTCTGACTGAAGATCAGTTGGGAATTCTATAATTATTTGATTATCATGGAAGGAAATTGACTATAGGTAAAATTATTGGTCCCAATAAGTGGGTGTGGGAGATTTACTTGTGATATGGGAGCAAGGATTGGTTGTGTTGACAAAAAGAGTGAGGGTAGCATGGTCTGCATAGAGACTTGGATTAAGTTTCCTTAGAAACCACCAAATTATCACTAACATTTTACATTGATTCTCAAATGGTTTTTAGTTGATGTTATCAGGTACAGTGTTTAATTTAAAATGGATGAGTTTGATAATTCCTTGCTTATGGATTTTTTCATTTACAAGTACATTTATCACTTGGGGTTTATGTTATGGGTTAATGGTTGATTCAATATATGATAATGGGTTAGGTTATTGGTCAATGGGTGATATGTTGTGTTGGTTGGAGGATGGGTCTAAGATGGGATCTTGGTCAAAAATTGTTTCTTGGGAAAGGATAGGATTTTGGAAAAAGATAGGCTTTTGGTTGAGGATAGGTTCTTTAAAGATAGGTTCATCAAAAATGGATGGTAGACCATGGTTTTCAAATATGGGTTGATTGACTATGGATTGGTTGAAAATGGGTTGGTTGAAAATTGGTAGAAGGCTATGATCTTGACTTGGAAGTGGAATAGCTTGGTTGTGCTTAGGAAAAACATGTTAGCATACCCCCAAGCTATGATTTTTAGATGTGGATACACTTAGATCTACCACAATGTGCCCTTTGTCAATAAAAAATTGGATATAATGCTTTAATATCAAATAAAAGTTTGTGTAATTACCTTAGATTATGTGGTAATCACTATATTCATTATCTCTATACCACTTGGGTTTTGGAACCTTTTCATCAAAGTATTTGGTGTTGGGAAATATGACCATGTTTTCAATGACCAAATTTTGAAATAATGCATCGTAAGGCTCCCCTAAAGGAGTAAATTTGACCTTGATATGGATGGTGATGTTTTTGATAGGTTGTGAGTTTTGGATTTGTTATGGATTTGGGGGTGGAATTATACTAGATGGTAGGGGTGCTAAAATGATATTTTCTTTGCTAGTGAAATGAGAGATGTTGAGATCAAGGATATAACTAGTGGAGGGACGATTTGGTTAATTTTGGATAATATTTTTGCTAATGGTAGGTTTATATGGAATGGTTTGAGGATTTATACTAATGGTTCTTTTATTTCCTAAGGATTCACTAGAGGTCCCTTGATTTTAGATAGGAAGGGTGGATTATTTTTTAGATAATAAATGATGTAAGGCCTTGGGGTCAATATCAATGGGAGGATTGGATCCTAGATTTAAATTTTGTATAAATACCTCATTTTTTTCTCCATGATTTATTTATCAACTTTGGAATGTGGACTATTAGACAATATGACCTTATGTCTATGTTCCTCATCTTCAACATTGTCCTTGATCTCAAAATGGTGTCCTTCATTTCCAAAGTGAAAAGGGTCATCACCAAAAGGTTTTTCACTAATTATTGGATTTTTTAACAAATTTATTTTACTTGTGATGGGATAAATTTATAAGGGAAGGACTTGACACTAAAATGCTAATAGACCAAAGTGACTAAAAAGTTGACTAACAACTAAATGCCTTTGAGTTTTACTTTGAATCTTTTTATTTTAATGATTTTATGGACAATAGACTCAAAATTATTTGTGTTTACACTCAAGTTTTTCATCATGTGGTGTAACACAAGGAAACAAACAAATAATATTGATTCTAAACACTAATATAATCATAAAAAGGTGAAAAATCTAGGCATTGGGTGTTGAACAACTTTTAGGCCTTCCATTGTCACTGACTTGTCTATACCCTTAGTTACAAATTAATATTTCAAGGCACTAACTATGGAGAATAATACCATTCCAATTTCCCATTAAATTTGGTTTCAAGGGGGATTGGAATATAAATTATCAGTGATAACCACTAACTGATGCACCAAAGTTGAATGGTAAAAAAGGCTTATCTAGGATTAAGGTTCTTACAAGTATAGTTAGGGGAGTCCTCGAGATACATTTCATTATAGTGAGTCTAAAATACACATAAGGTGTTTTATAATGCTTAGGTAAGAGAGTTAACTCCTCACCTTCATATTATCTTATATGAGGTTTCCTGCTTGGCTTAATTATAATTGATTTTGTTATTTATACTCTACTGGTACATAGAATTTGTCCTACCACATGGTGATGAAATCCATGGTTAATAGATCCCATAAAAAAATAAAAAAATATATAGAAAAATTTTATTATAATTCTCAAGTATTGCCACCAATGTGACACTGAAAGAATAACATACACACAAGTATTGTCTTGGGTAACACAATTTACAGGTGTTGTTTCTGATTCTCAAGTATCATCACCAATGTGATGCCGAGAGAAGATCATATGCAACACAAGTAAGACACACACAAATTCTAAAAAGAGGAAATATTAATTAACTCCAAAAAAATTAAATGAAAACTGAAATTTTACAAAACATGTTGGAAAACTTGAACAAAGAAAACATTAGAAATATGAATGAAAAATGAAATTGGTTAGTTTTTTTTAAATTGATCTTTGACTTGTGTAAAAAAAACCATTAAAAGTTTTATTGGGATGAAAATCTAAGTCAACTTGTAAAAATTTAACAAAAAATAATGAAAAACACAAAATATATATATACACAAAATTAAAATTTTGAAAAAAATAGAAATTTTGAAAAATAGTAGACATTAAAAGATGAAAAATATTTGAAAAAGTCCCACCAAGCATGCTAAAATGTGTGAGTGAAATATAGATGAAATTTATGTTAATAAAACACTAAACTAAGTGTGATATAATCTAAATTCAATCAATTTATTCTAGAATAACAAATGTAAGAAACTGAAATACAAATTATACCTTGCAATCTCCTTCCATTGATATTTTGAGTTGATTTGCTCTCTTGGATGTGGTTGCTCAATCTTCTCCAAAGCAAAGGTTAATTGGGTAGAATTTATGTATCTAAACTTTGGATGGTTTGGATGTGCTTGGATGGAAAATGTGTAACTCCATTATGAACTTAGAATAATAAATATGTAATGAAGAAACTTTGGAGATGTACTAGTAGAATGACTTTGTAAAGAAGGAGTTTGTCTAAATTGGAGGAAGAAACTCTAATGTATATAATTTAACAATGGATGTGTACCATCCATATTAATATGAAGATCAAGGGCTAAGAATAAAAGATATTTTTTAATTAATGATAATAATTTTGAATTAAAAATTGAAGAAGACATGCAAGACCCATAAATGAATATAAAATTCATTTAGGAGGAAGATATAATATAAAATTAGTAAGTGGATGTGATGTGGATTATTAATATGAAGGAAATAAAATCATAGAAGATAATGGGATTAGAGGCAAATTATTAAATTAGAGGAAATCTAATCATGGAAGATAATGTGATTAGAGGTGGATTATTAAATTGGAGGAAACCAGATCATGGGAGATAATGGGATTATTAAATTGGAATGGTGGGGGACAGGTGGAGCCTTAGGGCATGTGAGGATAATTTTAATTTTTTAGATTTATAAAAATTATGAATTTTCAATATCCAAAAAAAATTTAATTAGAGAAAGATTAATTAATTAAATTTGAATTAATTTATGGATAATAAAGTGAATTGTGAATTGTGAATTGTGAATTATGAATCGTGAATTGTGAATAGTTATAGTGATAATGAATTAGGATTAGGGAAAAGTAGGCATGATTAGAGATGATTAGGGATGATTATGGATTTAGTAAAAATAAGGTTAAAACTAATACAAAGAATTTGATTTTAATTATCTACACTACTCCATCAATGAGTACTACCTACATAACTAGTACTCTAAAGAGGGTCTTAGAAATATATAGTTATCCCCTATGTGTTGGCTTGTGTGTGCACAAGGGTGAAATATACTATATGAAATTTAATTTAAATGATATAGCTTGTAACTTGACAAATATTTTTCATAAATTTATGTTTGAATGTTTCACACCTATAATAGAGCTGCTCTTATGACTGGTATAGAAATAGGAAAGAATAAGGTAGTATAACTTAGTTGTGCAATTGATTGAATAAGCTCGAATAGGTGCTTGCTTGGAATTTTCTAGATGATTAATGAGTTGGATTTAATTTGTATTTATACCACACATTTTTAAAATATTCCCATGGAAGAGTTAATTAAACTTATTAGGTCAACTTGTACATATCAAAAGATTTGCAAGTTTGAGTGTTTATAAGGTAAAGACACTTATGTTGGATCTAGAATAATAGTGTTGATGATACTATCTAAGTTTGAATGTAATTATTTTGGAAGATGGAAGGTTTTTGAATATTTTTAATTGACATTAAAAGATATATATCATAATTCAAATGCACTATGGGTTATAAGTTATCTAGGTAATCAAAGGTCAAACTACAAGATAAGCATTTAGGCCCAATGACATCGTGAAGGCAATCCTATTAGTCATAAATAAGTTATATAAATGAAAGGTATATCTTTGATTAATATTTGTTAAGTGTACAATATTAGTTTAACATATAAATCTAGATTTAAGCATCTACAACTCTGTAACTATTAATGAAGGATATATATCAAGTTTTAAGCATATTATGGGCTATAGATATCTAGGTAATTAAAATATTAGGATCTAACCATAAGATAAGCATTTATGTATATGGTGAATGCAAACCTTTTGACTACAATAAATATAAAAATTGAAGGGTAGAGTCTTGAGTGTTCAAGTGTGCAAGATCAGTTTATCTTGTAAAATATAAATTTGAGTATCTACACTTGTAAATGCCTTCTTGTAGCTACAAACCCAAAAAAATTTCCATAAAGAGATAAATTATTTTGAAGGAGTAAAAAAGGGTTAGAGGGTGAAGTTGTGTTAGACCTCAAAACCCCATTGTTTTAAGTGTTTCATACATACAAATACTCCAAAGAAGGATCAAACCTCCATGTAGTTCTCCCAATCAAGTGTTTTGTGCAATTGCAATCTTTTGACTATATGAATGCATCTAGAATTGGCTTGAATACTTGATCAAGTTTGGGCTAGGGATGCATAAAATTAAACTCAGACTTGGTTCATCATTGATTTAAGTGTTTATAAGCTAATTTGAAAATATAGGAAACTTTTATCTTTTTTTGCACTTGTGTAAATAAGCTCTTGTGATAAGTTTGAGAAGCTTGCTTAGATGTTTGAAATGAAATAATTGAATGTGATTTTATACTAATTATAGAGGGAAAATCCCTATTTAAGAGTTTAATAATATTTAAGCTAACCTTAAGGATGTTTTCCTTTTCTAAATTTTTGATTGTTTGTATAAAGGACATGATCAATAGACATAGACATGTAAAACAAACATTTATGTCCTATTGAGTAGTACTATCCCTTTAGGAAAGGTGTTAAATTTTAGTTCTGAATCAAAGCATACATATGCATAGAGGTGTTTTCAACAATAATATCATTTCTATAGGTGATAGTGGATGACCATGGTCTTTTCATATGCTTAGGATATATCAAATTAACAAAATAAATGTATATTAAATACACGTTAATAAATAATTAAAAAATATAAAAATAAACATGATCAAATATTCATGGCCTAATTTAAGTTACTACAATTAATACAAATCATTTTAACATTTAATTTATATCCCCCCTCTCAACCTTAACGAACCTAAAAATTAAAAAAGGTTGTGTAATGTCTAGTCCCTATATCAATGATGAAAATTGTTTAATAATGAAAATTATATATTGTTCACTTTGTCTATAAATTTGCAATACAAATCTAAATGCTAGATAAGGAGTAATATAAATAAATAAAAATAAATAAATAGTTGATGGCAACAAAAAAATCTAAAGGCCTATGACTAAGTATAAAGTATATAGTAGCCTCTTTTTAACTAAAATAATATGTTTTTCATATTGGTGATTGGGGAAAGGGATTACTATCCTTAATCACTAACTAGCTAAAAGGTGGTTAGTGGTTTGAATTCATTGTTATGTGGCTCATCCAAAAAAAATGCAATAAGATATTATGAATTATAACCAAAATTATAATAATTTAAGAATAAATAACTAGATTTATAAAACCATTCTTTGAATTTATCTTAACTTTATTCCATTTTTGACTAAGATCATGAATTATATCAAAATAAATTTCTTGACAATCTAGAGTAACAACACTACTTGAATAAGTGTGTGCCTGCCTATATAAACAAGGAACTATATTAAATCATATAAATTTTATCCTTGAGCTTAACTTTGATTTATTTCAACATCACATAAGGTGTCTAAAACTAATCTAATCCAATAAAATTATCAACAAACATTTATGCATTCACATGCCCTTCACCAAACATGTCTCAACCAATGAAAATATCTAATTTAAAACAAGTGTCCAAGTAACCACATTAAACACACATTCAAATGAAATTATATTATGAATTTATCCCAATAAAAAACTATCCTACCAATAATGAGTTTGAGCATGGATACAGTCCAAATAAGGAATGTAGGAGACTAGCCCAATATTTAATGCTTAAATTATGAATAAAAATCACCAGACTAATTAATGCTCCAAATTTCCATCTCATGGACTCCATAATTATTAAAGACTTCAATACATATCAAAATTACTAGATATTTGCTAGATTATTACTAAAAAGCCTTAGTTGTAATTAAAAGATCAGCACAGTGCCACATCACTAAGATATATTTTATGAAATAGTTAGGTTGACATCTCAGGTTTCCACTTAGTAGGATGAAATAAAACACCCATCTAAGTTGTTTTTGATCTTATAGTTGCATAGAGATCATAAGGAGGAGATAAAAATGGTTAACATTAATTATGATTAATAAATTTTAATGTTGCTTGAAGAACAATTTAAACCTGCATATATACACCTAAAAACCAATGTTATTTCTCATACTTGATATGAATTCATCAATGATTCCCACTAGGTGAATTTATATCCATCTCAAGGATAGGGGATAGATTTAACTCAGAATAATCCACTCCTTGCTTACCTCTTTTTTTGGAGAATCAAGATGTAAGTTTTGTACATGCTTGGTTCCATAAAGCATAGGTTCTACATAGAATAATTCAGTAGAGATTCATATACAAAGGAAACATAAGTCATGAATTTTTTGATAGGATTTTATTATTACATACATGATATAATCCTTTCTCCATTTTGTGTAGATGTTGAAATGATCAATACAAACACCACCATGCATAACAAACTAATTTTTAATGATGACATGCTCATAAGTTTTACATTGAAGACTATGAACTTGTATGGTCTTGAATGGATAATGAGTAATATAATTACTTACTGATTAGTCACATGTTTGAACAATGGGTTAGATTTTCAATAAATTTTTGAGCCACACACTAGCTTTACAATAAATCTAGCTTCATCTCAAAGCATTCTCAATATTAAATAAATAAATAAATAAATAAAATGAAGCATGGTTGTTGATGACTCTGATAAATGATCAATCTCTAATTTTTTTAATGAAAGGTGGTTGTTTAAATTTTTCCTAAAACACCATTGAATTTTATTTTTGTGCCACCTGCACATTTTAATTATTAGTCCTAGAGGTTTACTAAAGCCTTCAATATGCTTTAACCCTAGATTAAACTTTGCCTTTTTAACCAATCATAATGCATTATTTTTTGTGTATAATTTTTTTTATAATTTTACAAAAGTCAAGTTATGCATTTTTTAACAAAAATCATGAAAAAATCATTTATCTATATTTTGATTGGTCCAAATTATTTACATGTTATCTAGGGAAGGAGCACTGGCATCATCAATAGTAACTAGAATAAATGCATTGTCCTTTAATTTTTTTGTGGAAACTAAAAAAGCTCATTACTCAAAATATGAATTGTCTTGTTTTACCTTCACCTAGGTCGAGGAAATCCATTCTAATAGGAATCATAGTCATGATATCTCCATTTTAATTGTAAGATATGCAATGTCAGTGATGTTAGCTTGAATTTAATATTATCAATAGCATAGCTATGAGTATATAGTGCAATCATAATGATGTGTTTTTGGTTACATAATAATTCATGCTTGCCATGTTTTATTTGATAGTGTTATCCTTTGTCTAGACCAGCTACCAAAGCCACTAGGTGAGCTCAAAATATTGATCTATGTCTTTTTCATAGGGAGATGAAGACATGACATAATTGCATCATGAAAGTGACCAGATTGAGTACACTTGGCTTATGTTTTAGACTAGAATTTTAGCCCCTATTTTCTAATTGAGATGGAGTTCCTACAAATATCAGGAGAGATTTTGTTTTTATAACTATCCTCATCACCATTTATAGTTATCCCTTATGCTACGAATACTTAGAATTGTACAGATCAGGGCACCATCATGATCATAGATAAAGTGGATTAATCAATGTAGGGAAAATGAAATTGTATTGATGTTAATTGTAATCATGATGATTTATTTTAATGCTATTAGATGCACCTTTGGGATGCCAAAATAAGATAGGCACTTGCATAAATAAGTGCAAAATATATGAGGTCATTAATAAAAATTATTCAGCTCAGAAGTTATTTTGAGGTACAAATACACTTTAGAAATTTAAAGGGTAAGTTCTAGTTATTCAATATGTTTTAGTATTTCCTATGTGGTTAACTATGTATTAGGATTTGTAAACTACCCTATAAATACTCTGGACAAATCCTTTTTTTGGTTTGTGAGTACTCCATAGATGTTGCACAAATTGTTACTATGCAGTTGCTTTTCTATTCATCTCTGGTGTATGCATTTGTATGTGTGAATTTGAATGTCTTGATCTATATTTTCTCTTTCCCATTATCATGGATACATTATCACAAATGGGTTATCCTAACTTGAATGATAATTAATCACCTAGATGCCAATGCAACATAGTTAGTGCATATAAACAATAAACATGGTATTATCATAGGGTGAATGAAATATTTATGAATTTTCAAGATAAGATTGTCAGGAATTATTTCAACTTTAATTCGAAACCACCCAAAAAATATAGAATGGCTAGTTCTACATGATAAATTAAACAAACAAATGAATGCTTGAAAATAAATAATTACAATTGAATTCATGGAAGTCATGATTGAAAATTGTTTACAATTGAGGTAGGTTAGTCATTTCTAATACGAAGATAGGCATATCAGAGGAGAAACATGGTAGTGAGGTAAGGATTGGTATTGTGAAGCTTATTACACTAAAAATATCCAACTAGGTACTATAGGATGGCTACCCTTATCAATTTTTTTGATATGTAATTTCATTGTCACATTGTAGATAAAATAACCATGATTTTCTATTGAATTAACAAGTTTCACACATAAGTGATTTTTAGGGAAAAGTCCCATTGAATGAAGCTCATAAGAATATATGGTTGGTGGAATCTAAGGTCCCTCTCTCACTGTCCCCTTCATTTATCCCTCCCATTTCCTTGCACACATGTGTACACTGAATATTGAATTAGGATATGAATTAATTTACCACATAAGTTATTTTCACATAATACCAAGCTATCATGTTAAAGGATTTGATTAGTTTATGTTTTATTGTATTGAAATTATTAAATGGTCTACATACATAGAAGAACTATTAGAGAGTGGAACCCTATTTTTACACTACTTTCTATTTGGCATCATAGGGGCTCATTGTAAAGTCCAAAATGGAAGCTCTCCAACACTTTAAAAATACATTAGCACATAATAATAAACCATGTAAAGGATTGTTGGATGCTATGGAGGTTGAACTTGTTTCTTTTTCTGATCATTAAGTATATTGTTTTACATATAGGATATTTTGTAATAGCTATGGAGAGTTATTTTTTTTAGAATTAATGTATATTGATTCTAGATGTGCAAAAGCCATTGAATAATTAGCAAGTATTATTGATTATATTAAAATAGGTTGACTTTATCAATTTTCAAAGTGTGCATAAGTTTTTTTTTCTTTTATATAGTATACTAGGTGTGAGCCATATCTACCCTATATACCTTCTTGGTCCGATCTATAATCTCCTAAGTAAGGGTGTTCAAAAACTACATTAAAAGGAGTAACCTTTAGTTGGGATATTTGAGTTTTATATATTATATCTTCTGAGAATGCATAACTATGTTTTTATGTGAGTTTGAAATAGCTACCAACATCAAGTATTAGTTTTATAAACTCTTGTCCATAAAGAAACCAACCCTAAAAGTAAACTCTTCAGACCATAAAGCCTCTTTTTTGGTCTACTCTTCCTTTTTTGGGATTTTATTTCATTAAAATATACCCACTTTACAATAAGGTCCATCCATACAACTCAAATGGATTTTAATTTTATTATTAGGTTTCATTTCACCCACATGTACACCTTATTAATGTTGTTCATGCTTAGCCTACTATGCCACCACCTAGTTGTCTAAACCATACCTAAAACTTGTGCCCTGGAGTGGAGTTTACCTCCATTGAGGTCCTAAAACATTAGAGGCTACCTTGTTAAATCTTTTGGTGTGAATAAAACCCACATCAGCACCATTTACTACCACCATTGTAATCCATACCTCTTAGGGCTCAAATACTATTATCACAAAAACTACAGGACACCAACACGTAAAGGTGTAGGAACCTCCTCAAATATAAACATATCCATTGTAGACTATAGTAGGAAAGATAAAATCACCATCATTTAGAGTATTACCACCTATGGTAAAGAAGAGGAAAAACCACACTAAATCATGGTTATATTAGAAGAAAAGTACCTAAAATCATAGAAGAATGTGATCTTGTGGAGCTAGGTGTTGAAGAGCAAGAAGTTTTAAAATATAGATCACATACATAGGTAATGAAGTATATGGTCTAAAATAATAAATGAATTTTTATTCTAGAATGTAATGCACACTTGCTAACTATAAACTAGGTGAGGCAAGACTTGTGGGTTGATATTACCACACCTTCACTTTACATAATAGTTGATACTATGGGGCAAGAGGCAAAGTGCAAGTATTAGCAAGATAGTTTTTTCCAATCAGTTCAAGGTGTAGGGTCTTTAGGAGCTATAAAACCTTCCCATAGTAATCAGATATAGGTGTAATATTTATATAGGTGAAAAGTATATCATCATAGGAATAACATATAATATGACATTAGGGATTATCACTATCAAGTAGGAAATGCATGGATTATTTTGTCTATCTTCTCATATTTGATGATGTAGGAATTCAATTCTCACCAATACCATATCAAAAATTCAAGTATAAATGATTTCCCATAACAACACATAAATTGGACCAAAACCAACAAAATGCTCTAATTTGTCTGCACACATCAAATGAAATTACTGAATTGGATCAATATGTCCCTAATGGGGTAGTTATATTGTATGTAATAATTATCATCTTCTAATTCATCTCCAGTCAAATTGTGACCTAGCACATTGATGTTTTCAACCAATAGTGCATGGAAACTAATCAAATTCTAAGAATTATAAAAAGCCTACTCAAATTCACTTAACTTATTAAATCTAATTAAATACTTAAGTGAAAAATCCATATCAAACTAGTTAATATCTAATTTTGGAAAAGGAAAATTCAAAATATATTTGAAAAGGTGGAAAAATCATGGCATCATTAGTCACAAAGTCAAAAAGGTAAGCCATGCTTAATAAAAGTAAGAAATATCTAATTTTTACAAGTGCCTATCAATTACTCACTTACAAAAAATTAATTACAACATCAATTACATTTGGTCTCTAAAGTTGAATCAATATTGGACCACACATCTTAATCTTGAGATGTATGGTCATTATCAATTTAGGAAAAATAAAAATATAAGGACCTTTATGGATAATTATCAAGATTCATTGTACAAAGATATAATATCAAATTCATGATAAAATCTTTGCCATTTCTTGATCATAATTGATCAAAGCCATTGGTGGATAAGTGTAAATGTCATTTCAATAAAAAATTACATTGACAAAGACTCCTAATCAATAAACCAATCACAATCCTTTGAAAAATAGTTGTTAGGTGGTGTCTTCAAGGAAGGTAAATGTCTTATTTGTCTTCTCTTATTCACTTCCTTGTCTAGTAATTTTAGCTCACCCTAGGGAGAAAGAATAGAGTGTTAGTTCTTGAATTCATTTTGGATTTCATTGACTAATGTTATTTTAACCCTATATTTTTCTTGTTCTATAGAGGAATCTCAATCACAACAAGCTTAAACTCTAGCATCCCAAAAACAAGAAATAATGTAGGCCTATAAGAGGCTAAAGAAAGTAATAGTTCCACCCTCTAAGAAAAAGTCCTTTAAAAATAGTCACATGGTGGTGGATTAATCTTCATCATCTTATCTTTCACTATAATATATAGATATCCAAGCTATATACCAAATTGAACTCGAGTAGTAAGCCTAATAGAAAGACCTCACTATTTAGCAAACAAGATATAGAAGCACAAGTCAAGGTATAAAATGTAAGGAAGGTGGATATGAAAAAGGATCATAAGGAATAAATGATAAATATGAAAGAGGAGGAAAAGCATAAATCTATTGAATATGATGAGTAGAGAAATAAATAAGAGGACCAAAATAAGAATAAAGAGGATGAAGCTATTATGCAAAAGTAAAAGGAGGAAGTATAGGCTCAATAAAAAATGAAATAAAAAAGAAAGAAAAATAAAAATAAAAGTATCACAAATAAGAATAATGTATAAATAAAGACACATATCACACAAGTCAAGATGTGAGAGAAATATAGAAAAATAAGGATGAAGTTAAAGAAGCCATTAAGGCTCAAGTAGAAAAAAGTAAAGGAAGCTCTACATAGACAAGAAGAGCAGGTAAAGAAGAAGGATTAGGAAATGAGGCAAAGGAGAATGTAAAGGTAGATGCCAAAGATAAGGTAGAGGATGGTACAAAATATAAAGTAAACACTAATGTTAAATCCTAGGTAGGCACATACCATAATGTACAACAAGTCATAGTAGAGTTTTCAACCAAGGGTGAAATACGTAAATCCCAATAACCACTAGTTACCTCATAAGGTTTGGGGTCCACTCAAGGGGCTACACAAGAGGAGGTAACTCAAATAAATCCAAAACTCCCTAGCCAATGGTTGTGGGATTTCTTACAACTCCACTCATAGAATAAATTTTTATCAATTAATGGCATAGATCAATAAGGCACATGCCATGACTGTGAATTTAAGTTTGGCTCTATTTACAATAGTGTAAGAAGCATATCTTGATGTTCCAAGATTTAAGGGGTGACAATATTTCAATAATATATCACATAGAAGGCTTTGACCTTAGAGTGATAAGTATTATAGCTCTATGAGGAAAATGCAAATCTACACCTTCAACTCACCAATACACACTAGGTCACTGATAAAACTTGACTTACATTGGTCACTCTAGTCTAGGGTGACCAAGTGATGTGTGAAGATAACCAATTCTCATATCTCTTATTAAAGCTCATAAAATATTGAATTGTTATAAAAAAAATATAACAACTTTGCATGTAAGCATATAACATTAAGGCATAGACTAAGATAATTTTTGAATTGCTATAAGAGTATGAATAATTTTGGATATAGGTGTGTTTAATGCTTAACATATCATATGAGGGATCCTCAATTGGAAGCAAAAAATGAACATTCCATGGGTTGAAGCCAAACTAGAGTTTTAGAAGGTGAATAAAGCCAAAGTAATAATGGAGGATCAATTATCTACCTTTGACACATTGAACATCACACTGAGGTAGTCACTTAAATCATGAGATAATGTTATGTATAAACTATAAATGTGGAAAAATGATATCCTACATAACACATTATCTAACATAGAAACACAGAGGAGTGCAAATCACCTACCTAAAAGATCTATCACAAGAAATCCAACATAAAATCTTAGATTTTAGGGCACTCATCACAGTCACAAAAGATGATTATATCTATAATCTAATGGTCTGCCAAATCCCATTATGCACAATGATCATTATGGTGCTAGAATTTCTCACTAACTAGATGATGTACAAAAAGGACTTGGCACATTAGGGTATCTCTATTTCAAACATCATTTAGGATCCCAAGTTCATCACTCCAAACTAAATTCAATAAGGGTTGAATTAGATAAATATGGCAATAACTTCAAAACCAGTGACCCAATAGAAAAGACCTCTACCAACACAAGATTATTTGACCATAACATCTCATAATCACCATTGC